>CABHPQ010154076.1:63558-86630 GCA_902168405.1 Peromyscus aztecus | reverse complement strand
GAAGAGAAAGTAGGAAGTAGTCTTGAATTCATTGGCACAGGAGACCACTTCCTAAATATACCAGTAGCACAGATACTAAGAGCAATAATTAATAAATGGGACCTCCTGAAACTTAGAAGCTTCTGTAAGGCAAAGGACATGGTAAATAAGACAAAATGACAGCCTACAGAATGGGAAAAGATCTTTACCAATCCTACATCTGACAGAGGGCTGATCTCCAAAATATATAAAGAATTCAAGAAACTAGACATCAAAATACCAAACAATCCAATTAAAAAAAATGGGATACCTAGCTAAACAGAGAATTCTCAACAGAAGAATCTGAAATGGCCAAAAGATGTTGTGATATTTTATCTGTGTCCCCCAATAAAGTTTATCTGAAGATCAGATGAGAAAGTCAACCAGCATATTAAACATAGAAGTCAGGCAATGGTAGCACATGCCTTTAATCCTATCACTTGGGAGGCAGAGATCCATCTGGATCTCTGTGAGCTCAAGGCCACACTGGGAACAGAGCCAGGCATAGTGGTATATGCCTTAAATTCCAACACTAGTTAATCATAATAGTGTAGAGGTCTGCATAGACAGACAGGAAGTGACAGAGCTGGGCAGGAAGAGGAAGTGATGTAGCTGGGCAGAGAGGAAATGAGATGGCAGAACAGCAAGGCATATAGGTGTGGCTATACAAGAAGTAGGTCTCTCTGGTGGAGGATCTGTAAGTGGGTGAGAATGTGGCTGGCTTCTTTCTGCTTTTCTGATCTCTCAACTTTTCACCCCAATATCTGGCTCTGGGTATTTTATTAATAAGGCCTTTTAAGATTTGTGTTACAGGAAGACATTTAAGGAATTTCTCAACATCCTTAGTCATCAAGGAAATGCAAATCAAAATTACTGTGAGATACCATCTTACACCTGTCAGAATGGCTAAGATCAAAAACACTGATGACAACTTATGTTAGAGAGGATGTGGAGCAAGGGGAACAATTCTCCACTGTTAGTGGGAGTGAAAACTTGTACAGCCACTTTGGAAATCAGTATGGAGGTTTCTCAGAAAACTGGGAATCAATCAACCTCAAGACCCAGCTATTCCACTCTTGGGCATATACCCAAGGAATGCTCAGTCAAGGACACTTGCTCAGCTATGTTCATAGCAGCATTATTTGTAATAGCCAGAATCTGGAAGCAACCTAGATGCCCCTCAATCAAAGAATGGATAAGGAAAATGTGTTACATATACACAATGGAGTACCACTCAGTAGTAAAAACAATGACATCATAAAATTTGCAGGCAAATGAATGGAACTAGAAAATATCATCCTGAGTGAGGTAACCCAGAATCAGAAGGATAAACATGGTATGTACTCACTCATTAGTAGATACTAGATGTAAAGCAAAAGATAACCAGACTACAACGCATAGCTCCAGAGAAGCTAGCTAACAAGGAGGACCCTAAGAGGGACATATGGATCATCCTGGGAGGGGGAAAGAGATGAGATATCCATGAGTAAACTTGGGGTGAAGTAGGACAATAGAGTGTACGGGATGGGGGATGAGAACATAAGGGAATTGGATGGTTGAGCTGGAACAGGGATGAAGCGAGAGAGCAATGAAAAAGATACCATGATAGAGGGAGACATCCTGGGGATAGGGAGAAACAATGTGCTAGGGAAGTTCCTAGGAATCCCCAAGGACGACCCCAATTTAGACTACTAGCAATAGTGAAGAGGGTGCCTGAACTGACTTATCCCAGTAATCACATCAGTGAATACCCTAACTGTCATCATAGAGCCTTTATCCAGTAACTGATGGAAACAGATGCAGAGATCCATAGCCAAGCATCAGGATGAGCTCCAAGCTAGTCAAAGAGAGAGATGAAGGATTCTATGAGCAAAGGGCATCAAGATCATGATGGGAAACCTACAGAGACAACCAAACCAAGCTAGTGGGAATTCATGAACTTTAGACCAACAGCTGTATAGACTCCTTGGGACTAGACTAGGTCATCTGCATAAGCAAGACAGTTGGATAGCCCAATCTGCTTAAGGGGCCTCCTGACAGTAAGGTCGGGATCAATTCCTGGTGCATGAACTGTCGTTTTGGAGCCCACTACCTATGGTGGGACACGTTGCACAGCCTTGATGTGGTGGAGCGGGGGAGACTTGAACCTGCCTCAGTTAAATGTACCAGGCCCTTCTGACTCCTCATGGGAGGCATTATCTTGTGGCAGGATGGAATGGGTGATGGGGTGGAGGCAAAAGGCTGTGGGTGGGAGGAGGGGAGAGAGGGGGATATGTGGTTTGTATGTAGAATGAATAAAAAAACTTAATCAAAAAATAAATAAAGTTGATATTCACAACAGAAAACTTACAAATTCATGAAAACTGAAAAACACCATAGTGAGCAAAAAATGGGTAAAGACAGAAGTTAAGAAAAAATTAAATACTTCCTAAAATTGAATGAAAATGAATACACAGCTTTGGTAGTTTGAGTGTAATTGGCCCCCATAATCTCATAGTTAGTGGCACTATTAGGAGGAATGGCTTTGTTGGAGTGGGTATGGCCTTGTTGGAGGAAGTGTGTCACTGTCAGGGCAGGCGTTGAGGTTTCCTATGCTCAGGATACTATCCAGTGTTTCAGTCAACTTCATGTTCCCTGCAAGCCAAGATGTAGCCAACACCACATCTGCCTGTATGACTCCATGCTCTGCACCATAATGAAAATAGACTGAACCTCTGAAACCATAAACAAGCAAGCCACCCCAATTAAATGTTTTCTTTATGAGTTGTCATGGTCATGGTGTCTCTTCATAGCAATAAAAACATTAATTAAGACAACAGCATACCAAAACTTATGGAACACAATGAAAGCAGTTCTAAAAGCAAGTTCATAGCACAAAGTGCCTACAAAAATTATTGGAGAGATCTCATACTAGAGAGCTAATATCCAAAGTATATAAAGAACTCAAAAATTAGATATCAAGAAAGCACTAACTCAGTTAAAATGGGGAACATACTTAAATAGAGAATTCTCAGTGGAGGAAACTCAAATGGCTGAGAAATACTTAAATGTTCAGTATCCTTAGTCTTCAGGGAAATGCAAATCAAAACTATTTTGAGATTTCATTTTACACTCTATATAGGCAGAACCTCTAATACAGGGTTCTGCCTAGTGTTTGGATGCAGGTGTCTGTACTTGCCATTAGTTGCTTCTCCGATGACAATTGGACTAGACACCTATGAGTTAGCAGAGTATCATTGGGAATCATTTCATTGACTGTTTTTTGCCAGCTGTGTTTGTTTCTATCCCAGGTCTCTGGGCTGTCCAGCTTCTGGTTTCTGGCCATCCAGGCAGGGGGGGAAAGGGGATCTCTTAATGGCCTCCTTTGAGGATGTTACCTCGTAAAGAGAAGTTGATCCACCTCTTTCCATACTGCATTTTCTTCTAGGTCTCTGTCAAAGGTCAGCATGTATGTAGTCACTAACCTAAAACCTAGACTCAGTTATTGGTGCTGTAAAATAAGTTGGTATCAATGTTAAAAATATATAAAAAAGAGAAATAGAAATGTTGGCATGCATTTATCAGATGCAGCCACCTCTTATTTTTCCCAGGCCCAACACCCAATCCCTTCACAGGGGCACTGTCAAATTAACAGCCAAAGAAGCACCAAATGCTCACAAGGCTTCATCTATCTTCTGAAAGCAGGCAAGAAAGGTGGTGGACATATTTCTACTGAAATAGATTCCTTAATGTCAGCTGATAAAATCTGAAGTAACAGAGATTTACCTTCAAGAAGCATGAGTAGGTTACATAATAAGTATTATAGCTAACAGGCATTATCTGAATGAACTTTGACAATGACCAACTAATTATGGTCCATATAATTAAAATAAATTGGCATCTAACTTGATTAATTCAATAAAAATTTCTGAAATAAAATTCCTAGATATGATGAAGAGAGGCACCATAGCCTCTCAGAAAGAACTTTTAGTAAATGACAATACTTTCCAGTTTTCTTATAAATAACCTGCAGCTTCTAAATGACATTAGTGTACAAGGGCCTTCTATCTCCTAAAAATAACGTCACTTAAAAAAGCAACAACATGAATCACATACCTGCAGATATTGTCTTTTGTTTTCTTTGTTATATAGGAAAGAAAAGGGGTACTTTAAAAAACGGTGGAGTGAGTCTCAAAATGGAGATTCCAAAATGATTTAAATATATAAAGACCATATTTTTTCCATCAACTCACATTCCTACTTCAACCTAGATCATTTTGTTCATGGCCAATAATCACTAACCTAGTATAAATAGTGCAGGAAAAGTGAGTTTGTGCATGACAGATAAAATACAAGCTGCACCCATTTGGGGTGTTTTATCATTAACTGCTGTTGCATAAACTGAACATAAAATGGGCTGTGACACTGGATAAATCATTTGTTTCCACTTGTTATTGATGACATTTCATAACTCGTTTGGGGCTCTGCTTTGCCCCGTCACTCGTGAGTTATGAGGTCATCAATCATGACTGGGAATAAATGATTTATGTGCGTCACCCCATTGTATATTTTTGGTACAATATACAATAAAACACAGACTATTGATTTCTAATACTGTTGCATTAAGTTTATCATGTGTGTTTGTAAAACTGTGATCTTGTGCCATCCACTGCAACAACTGAGTATAAAATATTAAAATAATTTCTAAGAAGAAAAACTCCCAAAAAACATTCTAAGAATTCTTATTTTTGATATGTTGATTAAAGTCAATGTAAAAGTCTCTGTGACTTAAAAATATACTGTCTTAGAGAAAGGAAATTGTAGCTAAGAGTATGTAATCAGTATGTAAGGTCATGATTAGGTACAGCACAGCTGGGAAGACCTAGGACCTTTGACAAGGGCTATGTATCCTGTGTAACCTCCTACGATTTTAGAAAACAGTAACCACTGAGAACAATTTTTACAGTGTGTATTATACTTGAAATCATCAATATTTCAGCCACAAGCATAGCACAAACATACAAAGTCATCATTTTTAGAGAGTAAAAGAGTAGCCTGGGAGAAACAACAACACTGCTTCCTTTCAAAATGAAAGCCTTTGGTTGTTCCTCTGTATGTATGTGTGGATATGTGGTGTGTGCTCTATGGACATGCATGGGAGTACACTTGCCTGTGCACATGTGAAGATCTGGGTCTCAGTCTCTTGAGACTGGGTCTCTCACTGAAACCAGAACTAAGCTGGCAGCCATCAAGCTCCAGTGATTCTCTTTGACTCTGCTGCAGAGTGCCAGGATGTGGACAGGCCTATGCACAGCTGTGCCCATCTTCTTTTCTTGAGTGCTGGGATCCGAACTCTGATCTTTACACTTGCGCAGCATGTGTACTTACTCACTGGGCTATCTTCCCAGCCTGGAAAGCTAAGCCCTTTTAATAATAATTTGCCTTGCATTTGCAAAAAGGCTGCAAGGAAGCTTCATCAACATATCAATTATAAAATAAACAAAAAATGATGGAGAAAATGTTCCATTGGAACACTTTGAAGCTGTTCAGAAAATACAGATAGCATCTTAAGAGACTGGAGAATATTTCTTTCTTATCCTTCCCATTCCATTGACTTCCATCCTTTTTTAATTTTTCATGATGACTTTAAGACTAGAAATATGGTTTAAAAATATATATGTAACTACAGAAAATGTAAAAGAATTTAAGGAAGGCAATCAAAACATATTGCAAATCAAACTCAGAATAAGAGCATCAAAAATCCAGAAAGCTTCAGCTATTTGCAATTACGAGAGTAATTGCTTTTTTTAACATGTTGTACTTGTTCCAAAGAAACTCTGTTCTATACACTGAAATTCAAAGGGTTTAAAATCACAGCAAAGGCTTCAAAAGCTTATCAAGACTAAATATACAGTCAAAACAACCCATTGCCTACATACTTTAGTTGATTTTTTAAAGGTACCTCTCCTAGCAGTGGGACACAGATGATATTGGCCTGCTGTGTGTCATTCCCTATAATGACAATAATAAAATTTCAAAAGCTAATCCAAAGTATAGAAAAATCTAAGTCAAATGTAAAGAATTTTTCTTCAAATAGAAAAGTATTACATTTTTACAGTAACTATTGGGACTAGTTATAGAATTTAAGAAGTTTTAAGATTTCTTAATCCAAATTCCTTCAAAGGCTTTTCAGGAAGCTTAAGAAATATCCAAGACTTTGAAAGTGTGAGCTTGAGGTGTAGGTGTGCATAGCTTTACTGTTTCAAACTTTGCAAAGTCCATGATCATAACAAGCATTACTACAAACCACTGATTTTGGAGTAGCTACATTTATAGATCAATGTATTCATCTGTCTCAATAAAACATACATAAAACAAAAATTCTTTTCATTTGGCACTTTTGAGACAAGGTCTTGAGAAGCTCTGGCTGGCCTTGAATTCATCACCTAGCAAACAAAGTCCTTATGTTCTGATCTCTCTGTCCCACTTCCAAAGTGCGTGGATTACAGGCATGCACCACCATGTCTGGTATTGTTTTGTTTTATTTGTTTGTTTGTTTGTTTTGTTTTGGGGAGTTGGTATATATGTGACTGTGTGTGTGTGTGTGTGTGTGCGCGCGCGCGCGCGCGCACACACACACACACAGCTGGAGATCAAACCCAGGGCTTCATTCATAATAGGAAAGCACTCTACTAACTGAGGTACATTTTCAGGCCTCACTGTTATTTTTCAGTAATATCTTCCCATTTTGATTAATTTGACATCTGGTCAAAAGGAAGTATTTAAGCTTGGTGGTATAGAGGCCAATTTTCCCCTCTTTTCAACGCGTGTGGATAACAGCTTGGCTGATAACGTGTCTATTT
Organism: Peromyscus aztecus; assembly: GCA_902168405.1. NCBI lineage: Eukaryota > Metazoa > Chordata > Mammalia > Rodentia > Cricetidae > Peromyscus > Peromyscus aztecus. The sequence continues at coordinate 79,770 of CABHPQ010154076.1, read as the reverse complement.
AACAAAACCACTGTAGTAGATTTCCCCCTAGAACCTGCGGTCTCCTATCTACATTTATACACATAGACAAGTTGCTGCTCTCATCCTCAGTCAGAGAAATTTCTTTTTGTAGTGAACGCATTTGATGAAGAAACCCATAACTATTCAAAGTACTGAGAATTAAGTAACTGTTGAGTTCTCAGTGCTAAGCAGGACATCTGAAGAAACCCTCCAAGGCCCAGGAAGCACAGATGAATGAGTGGAGGGAAACAAGAGCAAGAGGAGGGGAGGGCTACTGTGAAACCTTTCTCTTTGGATTTGGCATGGCCATCCCAAGCATGAACCCACAGCAACTACAGGTACCTCGATAAGCCATCCCTGCCCAAAATGATTCCATCAACATTTCATTGGGGATGCAGGAGGAACTTATGAGGTGTCTCCCCTCCTCTGGGAGATAATGGCTTGTAGGGGGCATTTTCCTCAGTGGAATGGCCACTAGTAAGTTGGCCAAACTCTAGTAAAGGGGCCCCCATCCATGCTCCTGCCAGCAACTCTAATTAAACTCAGTGCATCACAAAGAAAGAAAGAGGAGAGAAGTTTGAGGGAGGGAAAAGAAAGGGAGAGGAATTAAAGGAGGGGGTATCTGGCTGGAACCAGAAATAATTCAAAAGGGGTAACGGAGGCAAGTCTGATCAAAATACACTGTACACATTTAAAATTGTCAAAAAAAAAAAAACTACTGTAGCATGAATCTTAAAAGTTCTTATTAATAAAATCAAACCTGAGCCAGGTGTTGGGTTAAATGCTGGAAGGTCAGAGAAATAGAACAAGCCACAACTATCTCACCTCGCCGGATCCTCAGCTGGTCTTGCTTCCTCAGACTGGAAGCCTCTATGTCCTCATATCCGAATGACTCTCAGCTGAACTGCTGCTAGAAGCCTGAATGCTTAACCAGCCCAATGCTTCTCCAGGCCAAATGCCTACCCAGGCCAAATGCCTCTCTTGGGCAAATGCCTCTCCAGGGCAAATGCCTCTAGTTTCTGGTCCTCACGCCTTATATACCTTTCTGCTTTCTACCACCACTCCCTGGGATTAAAGGCTTGCTTTCTGGGATTAAAGGCGTGTGTCACCATGTCTGGCCATTTCCAATGTGGCCTTGAACTCACAGAAATCCAGAGGGATTTCTGTCTCTGGAATGCTAGGATTAAAGGCGTGTGCTACCACTGCCTATCCTCATGTTTAATCTTGTGGCTGTTCTGTCTCTGACCCCAGATAAGTTTATTAAAGTACATAATATTTTGGGGAACACAATACCACCACAAACTACCATTAAAGCAAACAAAATAAGAGCCCATGTATAAATTCTGTAGTGTGGGGTTGTTGACTAGAGATACTCTTTCTCCCTCCATGTTGGGTACATGTATCAATAAAATGGAGTTCCTCATTTCCACCACATGTAATCAGAGTAGCTACATAAATGTGATTCACATATAGAATCAGAACACTCATTTAAGAAAGGAGTTCTCTTTTCAGATTTTGGATTTTTAATGATAAAATATGATGAGGTATGGGAAGATTACCCTTTAATAAAAGAGGGTGACATGGAGAAGTAGGAAGCATAATTCTGAAGCATCCCTTGCAGATTTGTACAGTAAATGATGCACAATCAACCAAGGATATCTACTCTTAAAATACCACTGGAAGAAGGAAAGGATGTTTACCACTCTAGAGGCTGCAGGACCTGGCAGAAAGGAGCCAATAAATGAGGTCAACTAAAGTCTCATGCAATAGCTGACCTTGTTCAGAGCATCAGACAATTCATACTCTGAGGGTTAAGACAAGTTACACGAGTAGAGTGTACAATCACAAGGGAAAATTACATGTGGCAGGCAAGTTCCACATGGCAAAAGCATGTTCTTTTTCCATAGGGGCATATAAACAAATAATCACAGTCAGTTGTAATGAATAATCTGAAGTAAACTCCATCTGAGAGGAGCATAAAAATGCATTCCAAGAACAATTCTATGTTTTTGAAGAAACTGATGTCACAAGACTCTTGTCTTGTTTCTCACAAGCACTCAGAATTATCTATTCTTGGACCATGTTCTGACAAACAGAAACTGGGTATAAACCTGATTTCATCAACTGACAGTTGTTTTAATGTTTCTCCTCCAACCCTTATAAATGCCAACAGATCCATAACCAATATAATTGGTCATTTACCCAGATGGGTACAGGAGATGAGGATACTGGGAACTTGGCCCTGCCAGCTCTGCTCTGACTCACTGGGTGACCTCCAGCAGATTAACCCATCTATTGTTTCTAGAAGATTCTGACTTGTAGACTGCCTAGTAATTGCTGTGCATGACTAGTGTGCCAGTTGGGGAAAGTGCCTGGGGCATGAGAGCTCCATCAAGAGGAAACTGCCCTTTGCTTCTCTTCCTGAGCACCACTACCTGCAGCTGTTGCTCAGTTCCCAAATATCCCATGCTTAGCAAGCTACTATAGGGGTACCTTTACCAGATAAGTTCATTTTTCAAATTACCAGACTACTAAACCAAATGAACCAGTGAGAGGGCAATCTTTTTAAGGTTACCAAGAAAGTGCAAAAAAAAAAAAAAAAGAGAGAGAGAGAGAGAGAGATGACTATCTTGGGAAGAGGGCAGGAGTCCTGCTTCATGATGACTGGAAATATACTAGATCTGAAAGAAACTTCTTCAGCGGGGTATCATTTAGAATTCAAATGGTGCTGTTCTCTCTATCAAATTGGATTAGATTCCTTCAATCGTTTTTAGACTCTGGTGCAGCCCATTTGAAATTTACAAATTAAAAAGCAGCTTTGGCCATGGAAATCATGTAGGACACAACAATAAAGATTGGAGGGGGTATACAGGCAGATAAAGCCTAAAGGCCCACACTTGCACAGTGCTCATACAACCCTGCTTGTATCTTGAGAAATGATACTTGATTCCTACAACCTTAACACGCATCACTAGAAAGAAGTGCTTTCACAGAATACCTGCATCTCTGTTGAATCATTTATTTCACTAGAAGTGATGTCCCTTAAATTTCAGGGAACACAAATTGAAAGGTAAGCCAATTAAAATATTAAACAAACTTCAGCTAAAATTAAAGTAAATGAATTATGTCATATATTTGATCATCTAAAATATCCATGAGAACCTAAACTCACCCTAAATAACCTTACTGAAGTGAAAGCCAATGAAGGGAAAGAGAAGGGGCCTGGGCATTCAATTCCAGAACTTATAACAACAAATTTGCCTATACAGAAACTGTAAAGAGAAAAGATAAGTAGCCATCATTTGTGAGCCAGGAGTCTAAGTCAGAATATCACTTACTCAACTTGTATAAACAAGAACCAGCATCTCCCCCTTAGGAAAAAAAAAAAAAGGCTCATCACTTGCACACAGAAGAATCCTTCAGCACAGTGCACTTCAGCAGCCTCACACCACTGCCGTGTGTGCAGACCTTCATCAGTGGGGTTTGAAAAGCACCACTATTCTCCAGATAGCGTTCACTACATGAGCACTAACATAAATCAAAAATACTGGCATGTGTTCCCTGTAGTCACCACTGCCTAATCCGCTTACTCTAACTCTTCCCACCTTCACACAGGGTCATCTCTCCATGTAACCGACATATTCCCCTTTCAAAAATCTTTTCTTTCATGAAGGGTTATAAATGCTTTATTGATTTTTCCACACAAGGCTAGTCAACTCCTGACTTCACAAGACAAGTGAAGTGCAGCGGCTGAACCCACTGCTGTTTCCCTACCTCTAAAACTAGAGAAAGGCTACCCAGCCAATTTTAGTTCTACTAAGTGACCTGGTCACGGGAAAGCCATCACTGGTCTAGTGTCCCCCAAGGACAGAGACCTTACTGTACTTCTGCCTGACTACAAAGTGACAAGCCAAAAAGTCAAATAAGATCCTGGTTGGTGGCTCCCCTCCTATTCTCAGTCCTATAGAAAAAAAAAAAAAAATCTTGATCCGGGCCTCTGAGAACATTCCTTTCCTGTCAGATTACCTTTCCACACATAGAGTAATCACAGCTGTTTTTCCTTCAATTTATCTATTTATTTTACATCCAGGCCACAGCCTCCCCCATCCTCCCCTCCCAGCCCCTCTCCCCCATTCTCCCTCCTACCCCCAACCCCCTCCTTTTTCATCTCCATCCAGGAAAGGGCAGGTCTCCTATGAGTATCAATAAAACACGGCATATTAAGTTGCAGTAAGACTGAGCACCTCCCTATGTATTAAGGCTAGGCAAGGTGACACAGTATGAGAAGTAGGGTCCCAAAACAGAGTAAAAGAGTTGGAGACAGCTCCTGTTCCCGCTGTTAGGAGTCCAATAAGAGGACCAAAATACACAACTGTAACATACATGCAGAGTCCCATGCAGGCTCCCTGGTTGTTGGTTCAGTCTCTCTGTGAGCACCTATGAGCCCAGGTTAGTTGATTGTGTGAGCCTTCCCGTGGTGTCCTTGACCCTCTGGGTCATACACTCCTTTCTCCTCCTCCTCAGCAGGATTCCCAAACTCTCCCTAATGTTTGGCTGAACCACAACCGTTTATCACATAATTTTCATTACATTTAAGTCGATATTCCTTAAAATGCTTTTGCTTCTAATTTTACTTTGCCTGCAATTTTCGAAGAAATGTTATTTTATCTTTTCATTTTCATAGGTTATTGAAGTGTTAAACTGACTGCTTCACAGATTTGTTATTTTACTCACATTACTTACATCATGTATGAGTAATTCCTCATAGTCCCCACTTTCTTTAAATAAAAGAATTTTCAAAACTGATCTCACAGGCATGTGGAGATAGCTTAGTGGGTAAAACTGCTTGCTCTGAAACCATGAAGACTCAAATTCATATCCCCGACACTCATGAAAACTCGGGTCTGTAACCCCAGCATGGGAGGTAGAGACAGGCAAATCCAATCCAGAGAGGTTTCTGGCCAACCAGCCTGACAAAAACAGTGAGCCTCTGGGTCAGTACAAGACCCCATTTCAAGGCATTAAAGTAGAAAGCAGTGGAGGAAGCCACCTGATATCCTTTACTGGCCTCTCCTGCCTATGCAGATACACATATCATACATTCACATGCATGAACCACACATGCTAAATGAGTGTATGTGTGTATATATGATATTATACATAGATATATAGATACATAGATAAAATGTATATATGTGTGTTTATGAATCCTTGTCCCCAAACAGTGTTAAGTTTGGCAAAACTATATTGTCAATATTAAAGTTTTATAAAAATGAATGAAAATGGTATACATTAAGCATTTAAACTTATAGTAGTTTTAATTATTTGACTAATAATTATAAATCGTTTTCTTATACAGGTAGCATTTCATGAAAGTTATTTTAGTGTTTTCTAAATGTTTCTCATTTTAATGCAATTCATATATAACAAAACTCTTCAATGCTACATGAACACTTTTATGAGCCTTGAAAACCTGTATGCACCTGAAAACACCACCAAAATCATGAATTAGAATATTTCTAACACCTCAAAGTTCGAATGACTTTCATTATCAATTAATTTCTTCCACACTGGGCTGTGGTATACACTGAGATACTTTCTATCATTAAAATATTGTCTTTTTCTGGAATGGCTTATGAATGGAACCAATTATTGTGTGATATTTTCTGCCAGTTTATTGCTTTGGGGATTGATCATGTTATTGCCATGATCTGTAGTCCTTTGTCTTATTTCTGTTGTAAATGGTCTTTATGTATTCTGCATATAAAGCTTTATTTAAATATATTTGTAAATGTTTTATCCTATTCTTTGGATTGATTCTTGAAAAAGGAAAGATTCCAATTTTGTTAAAAATCAAATTTACTATTTTCATAATGTGAAATTCAAGCTTTGATATCATATCAAGAGAAATTTCTGCCTAACCTAGGATTTCAAACTCAGTTTAACTTTTCTCTGTAAGATCCTCTTACCGAAGACACTATATACTTGGGTCCTAGTACATGGAAAAATCAAGTTGTATTCATCTGTATTTCATCCCCACTGGCTACCTTCCATTGTGATGGAATTAACTATGCACACTACAAGAAGAAAGTAATTATCAATCTTATCCAGTTGCAGATTCATCAAGCTATACAAATGACTAACTTTGTAGGACATTCCCACTGGTGTGATAGTGACATGAATATCATGGGGTAGCCAACTATGTTTTTTAAATCAAATTTAAAGCTTCCTATACACAACACTTGGCATCATGATCAGGGCCAAGAACCTGTGTCAAGATTAGTGATAGCCAGTAGAGGAGAGCCCATTACTATTATTCTGCTAAATGGAAATAGCATAAAACTGACTCCTACTGACTTACTGCTTGTTATAACCATAGATTAGTGTGTATCTAAATTCTCATCAAATAGTCTCCTTTTTGTAGCAGATAGTAATTAATATAGACACCCATAACTGGTCAATTTGCAGAGAATAAGAGATTGAAGAATGTTCAGTCCTAAATGGGACATCTCTATCAAACCTGTCCTCTCAAGCCAGAAGCGGCAGATGATTACAAGGAAATTGTTTTCTGGACATAGCAGAGCAGGTGCACATATGAACTCACAGATGTTCTGACAGTGTTCACAGGACCTATTCAGGCTAAAGCCAGATAAAACCCCAGCATGGAGAATGGAGGAGGGTATGATTTTCGCACCCAGCTGAGGAGCTATTGGCAATTGATATCTCCTGGGAGAAGGAGAAGCAGTTTTCTTTAAGGATGCAGCCCCTGACAGGTTGATCACACTCCAGTGGATGGCTATATATCTAAAAGTATGTAGACAGCACAAATTCAATTTGGTAGACTCTTTCTTAAATTAAGACAGTAAGCTGGGCAGGTAGGAAATGGGGGAACTGATCAGAACAAAATATATAAAATACTCAAAGAATAAATATTATAATATATATATAGGGAGTTGGCCATTACTTTTTTAAGGGTTGGCAGGTCTCTTTCACAAGCTAGTAAAGAAAATCACACCAAACAGCCATTTACATCATTGTAAATTGAGTAGCTTGACCCTCTAAAATATCTCCCAATGACAGGATATTTTTCTAGCTTATTGTGAGTCTGGAATTTTCTGGAAAGATTTTATTATCAATATTGGATTCATAATTCTTGTACAAGGCATTTTTCTTTCTTCCTCCACCACTGTTTTCAAAAGTAGTTGCAAAGGGGAACAAACAAACCATTTGAAGAGATGCATTTTCGTGTGAGGAAAAATAATTCAATGGCAGAAAAGGCCTTTATGACAGAGATATAGAACCAGAAAGATAGCTTGCTTGCAATGGTATGTCCCCATATTTTAAAGTGAAATCATGTTCAATATTATTAGCAAAATTTAGACAAGTTGCTCCAACAGGAGAAATTACAGTTTTTAATAAATTCCTTTATATACTAAAATACTATTTTTCCAATAGGATATATACATTTTTTATGCCTTCCAAACAGCTCCTTTGATGAAAGATGCTTTTAACAGTCACTATTGATAGAATGCATGAAAAATCTGAAGGGGATAGTTTAGTATGAGAGTTATAATTCAAAAATAAAGCTTTAAGCAAATATGTGTTGCAGGAGATAAGATATTTATAACTGTGCCATAAATGTGCCTGTGTTTATGTCTGAGGGCCGTGCCACCACTGGGACCATGCCGATCTGGATGGCTTAGGCTATTGATTTTCAGAGAAGGATGGTAAGTTTCATGGGGCCAGGGGCTCCCACAAATGTTTCCACCTATTGTAGTACCAGATGTGCAGGAACAGTGTAAAACACATGAGTAGCCAACAACTTGTTTTCACGTGTATTTCATTTAATGAGATGTTATGTAATCTATAACTCTTTTTTACTATAGTAATGGGTGTGTCTATCATGTACTATATAAAGGATAAACTTCCTTTTTCATTCAGGGCCCTTTCTAACATGGACTAAGTCTCCTATGAGCCAAGGTACCAGTAACAGAACTAGTTACCATCTCCTGAGGAAGCTGGCTGTTGTCACAATGTATCTTGGAATTGTTTGCCTCTTTGTTCTAACTACTCGATACTTCGCTGAAGAACAGAAGGGATAAGGAAAGACAAAATACAGATTTAAGCAATGTATAGCTGGTTTTAAGAGGACTTGGAAATGCCTTGTGGAGAAAAGATAGTTTTTTAGCCTAGATTGTCTAATTTTAGTTTAGTGTACACAGAAACAACCGCATAGTGGCAATCTTGTTATTATGTACCCAATATATTAATGCTACAAAATAGTTCTTAATTTTTAAAGAAATCAACCCAAACCAGGAAGTTTTGTTTCCACTTGCGGAACACTGTGAATAAAGAAAACTCATGAATTGATAAAGCATATAGAAACTATCAATGCAAGGCAGACAGAACAACCACTTCCTCTTGAATTATGAATTTTGATAGACATTATCTATTCCTTTTCCACCCCTTCCTTTACAAAAAAATTACGTTTCCATAAAACATGGATTCTCAAAAGGCAGAATTGATCCAATGCTAGATAAGAATAAACGACCACAAATATTAAGGAACTTATATTTGAGTTGAATATCTTCTTCAAAACTCAGTTAATTGAATCTTAATGTGATAAATTATAAAGATGAATCTGAACAGAGTGTTTGTGTTTAGTAATGATACCATGACAGCTTAAAAGAAGAAACAGTGACACGGGAAAACAGAGAAAGTAATACACAGCAAATGACAAGGGCATCTCTCCCACAAGAATCATTCCTACCTCTGTGCAAGGATCAGGAAGAGACCGACTGTCCGTCTGCCTAAGACTGCCCATTTCAATTTCATCTGCATTTATAAATGTAGCTATAATTACCATGGTTGCCTTATAGATCTCCACGATTGCTCTCTATCACTCAAGTGCAAAGGGACCCTAACTAGAAGTATTTTGTCATAAACTGCCATTCAAACAATAAAAGGGGCTAGAATGGTACTAAAAGTAATTCAGCCCCAAGGTTACTACCTAAACTGGCAGTATGTAGAGTGTGGGGCACAAAACGCCCCCACCTCCATTCCCCCTGCTCCAGACCCTTCTACTGCATTTGTTCCCACATTTGCATTGCTTCACTGATACCTCAGACATTACTTAGCTGAAGTAGCAAGAACCTTTTAGTGTAAGAGTTTAAATGCATGAGCCGGCTTTTTGGCACCTAGTGCCTATGGTGAGACAGTGTGCAGCCTCAGTGCAGTGAGGAGGGGCTTGGACCTGCCTCAATTGAATGTACCAGGTTCTGCTGACTCCCCATGGGAGACCTTGCCTTGGAGGAGGTGGGAATGGGGGTGGGTTGGGGGAAAGACTGGGGGGTGGGAGGAGGGAGGATAGGGGAACCTGGTTGATATGTAGAATGAGTAGAAAATCTCTTAATAAAAAAGGAGAAAAAAAGACACACACAAAAAAGAGTTAAAAGCACTAACTACTTCTGTTAATATCATCATAGTTTTACTTTAGAAATCAGGGATGAACTAGAGAGGTCGTAACATTCAAACAGAAAGCTTTCTTTAATTACTTTAGGTAGGAAGCAGCTGTAAAACTACACAGTTCATACATAGAACATGTACTATGTATATGTATGCATATATCATATTTGTCAGTGATGCATGCATATACACATAACACATGCACATATTTATCATATGCAAATTGCATAAACATTGTGCATGTGTACATGAGTTCATGTGCACATGTATAACTCGTATACACAATGCACATATGCCTTAACACTTAAAATGCTTTTGTTGGCATCAGGACTTGCTGTACACTGCCACCCAGGGGCTAGCTACAACATTTTTACATCACTGTCTTGTCAAGAGGCATTCTAAGTCCTCACCAAATGCATCCTGGGCAGTCCTCCATGGTAGACGTTAGCACTCCCCTGACATCCCACTTTGTGGTGTCATTTCTCATAACATAAATGCTTCTTTTGAAGTAAGGCAGAGGAGAGGAAGACAGAAAAGGATGCTAAACAATGAAAGGACCACCTAAAATGGAACGAATTCCACCGAGACTGGCAACAGGAATTAGACAGGGGATCGAGGAGAACGAGGAGGTTTGTCAGAGCTCCATGCCCACTGCTCTGGGTAAATATCCCTTCTTGTAACAATCAAGACAAATAGAGTACAAGGAAAGGATACAGTGGATTACAGACCTGGCTGCTGTTTGATAAATGGCACTCCACTTCACTTTGCTTATTGTGTACTTCATACCTCACTCCTGAATATGGAAGAGAATTTTATTAAAGATTTAGCCACGGTGGTGGTGGTGACTAGCTCACAGTAATTTTCCTACAAAGTAGTTTAATCTGTCACAGGGCAGACAGTGTACCTTCTTACCATGTATCATATCTGTCTATTTAGTAAGTGCTATCCAAATCCAATTTCTTTTCATTTTTGGAACCTGTGATGCATATTCAAGATACACTTTCGTTTTGTCTTTGCCCTAAATTGGGTGCTGTATGAGATGAAAGAAAAAGGCAGTACTAATAAAAAGGAAATCTGCACTCTAGGGTTTCTATATCACTCTGGTCATTTTTTATATTTCACAAAAATAAATTGCATAATTTTAATGGCATATAGGATTGGTTACATTTGGAATCAGCAAGACCTTTCCTATTTGTGGATATGAATATGAAGCATTGCATCACTGATTATGAAATGAACTTAAAAAATCATTATAGTCAAGTTCCAGGTCTGAGCTTTGTGGAATACATAGGGGTATGCTTCGATAATGAGGTGAGTCAGGCGATAATATGGAAAGTGTTTGGACTCAACCATGCTGAAGTCCATTATGGTGTCCTGTAAGCAAGGTGCCCCAAAGTGCTTTGTTAGGGAATCACAGAAATTGAAGCAGCCTAGAGAGGTCACTCACTCTTGCTCATGGTATCTGAACACTCCCAAGAAGGGGTTTTCAGATGTACAGTCCATGCTCTTACATGACATGCTATTATTTCTACTTTTGTCCCACTCTGATGAATTGTTTTCTAACCTAACATTGGTTTCATTTAAATGTTCTTGGTCATTTTTATAATAATAAACATTCTGCCTCTAACCAGTATGGCGATTCCTTCACACATCTGTCACATTCTTGTAGATCCTGTTTAAAAATGAACTTATGCCTTTTCAAGAATTGTAAATCCAGTTAGTATGTATTTTGTCCAGCCAAATTTGTATTTTAGAATGACAAAATATTGTTATCTGCTATTACATGAAGGACTCTAAAGTCCCACTCAATTCCTATTCACTTGTGATTTTAAAGATTTGTTTAGGGGTTGGGGGTGAAGAGAAGTGGTAGACCACTTGCTAATAATAACAGCAACAATAATAGTGCACTTGCCTGGTCAATTTCCAAGCTGTTTCCTCTCTCAGTGGTTTGCATTTCCAATTTCCTTTGTCTGACTTCCAACGAAAATAGAAGCAATTTAGGGGAATTAACAGTAGTTCCTATTAGCAAAACCTGAGCATCACTTCAGCCTCACACCGCTGTTCATGACACACTTGAAAACAGAATCCCAAGCCAGGTGGTGGTGCATACCTTTAATTCCAGAACCCAGGAGCCAGAGGCAGGCAGATCTCTGAGTTCAAAGCCAGTGTGGAGTACAGAGTGAGTGCCCAAATAGCCAGGGCTAAGGAGAAAAACTCTGTCTCAAAGACACCAATAATAATAACGATGGCGATGAATCCTGGAAAGTGATTTGTATGTGTGAGCAAACATTGTTCTAGTCAGAAGAGCACAGTCTAATTTACCATGAAAGAAAAAAGGCCTAGGCTTTGACTTCTAAAAGGCCTGCTTTCAAACCCTCCCTGTGCAGTCAGCGATTCTGAAAAGCATCTTTCACTTCCATCAATCCTGTCATATTAAGACTTTCTACCTCCTGGAAACTATAAACTCCTTGCAACCACAGCTCTTACCCAAAGCACTCCTGATTTCACCTGTGTCATACTACTGTGAACGTTCACTAATTCTTAGGAAAGCGTTTGTATTGATTGCCATTCCGTACAGATATTACTCTTCACAAAACCTGTAAAAACAGTTCACAGTCTCACTCATCCTGATCTCATTGCCTTATATTGCCATAATAAATTCTGCATAGAAAAATGTGATAATCATTGTTAAAAGTGGCCTCTCTCCCTGGCAGTTTCTATATAAACCATGGGTCTCCTTAAACTGCATTATGATCAAGACACAGCCATCACTTCAGCTGTCCTGTTAACCTAGTGCCTAGATGACTCCAGCAGGAAGACATAGGAAAGCTAGTAACTGTACAAAAACTGCCCTATTTCATGTAAATTGCAAAACTGCTAACTTCTTTTAAATACTATCACTTAAAACTCCAAAGCAACAACATTGACATATTTCTTATAGGTGTTTCATATTCAAAAACTCATTTCCTTATACATTTACACATTTTTGAAGGATTTAAATTTGCAATGGCAACAGAAAGCAAATATTTATAATAATTTGGGATCTGATATATGTCACCTGTGTTGAGCTAGGAAATATCCTATGTGAAGATAAATCTGAGAGTCATTCTGAAATCAGGAGTGTCCCTCCAGTGGTTAACAGGACAGGTAAAATCATGGCTGTGTCTTGATTAACAGCTTAAGAAGATCCAGTTTATACAGGAAACTGCCAGGGAGAAGGGCCACATTTAATAATAACTATTAAACGTTATATGCAAAAAATTTGTCATTGCAATATAAGAAAACCAGATAAGTATGGTGAGATTGTTAACTACTTCCATGAGTTTTGTGAAAGGATTATTAGAAACACCAAATTGTATTATAATCAGGCTGGAAAAAGAAAGTTGATCACTTTAAAAATGACTATTACCATATTTGGGGCATGGGACAGACAAAAATCTAGTCATTGAAGGAAAATATTACACAGATTTTCCTAAAAGAAAAAAAAACTGATAGCCTATGTCTAGGCTTACACATGTTAAGCTACACTGTATTTTATCTATCCATTGCCTTTAAATTCTTCTGGACTGACTCTTTCAAAGTAAAATAAAAAATTATCTACTGGCAAAAAGTTTTAATTTTGATGCCACTTTATACTCAAGCCAGAATATTTTTAAGAGCATGAGCACCAGTTGTAATGAAAGACAATAGTTCTATAAACCTGGAGTCTCTCCTCTCTTGGTCCCAGCACAGGCGCTTCCCAGCAAAAGTGAAGATTAACACTTATTTAACTACAGTTATAGAGAGAAGATTCGGAGATTCGTAAAAGACGAGTTGATGTTCACGCTTCCTGTAGAATCAGTGATTGGGTCAGAAATACAATAAAATGTCAGGTTGGGAGTCCACATTTATGCCTTGCCCAGCACGGTACCCACTGCCGCACAGCGCCCCCTGGCAGCAGATCAGGGAACCACGCCACAGCTGCTCAGAGAACGGTCAACTCCAAAAAGACCCCGACAGACACGGACCTCATTTTCTTCATTAAAAATGAGCACATTCACAGACCAACTATGAAAAAGTAAGCTGTTTGTCGCTTGTTCTTTGATATTTTTACGTTCTAAAAATCTCAATTGAGAGCTCTGAATTTTTAAGTACCATCTTCACGGCAGCTGAGCACAACTGATGATCATGAAGTAAGCTTTGGTTTTCAGAAAGTTTGTCCTCTGTTTTCAAGATATTCGCAAATTAATTTAAGATGAAACAAAGAGAAGTTCAGTGTTCACTGGCGTGTGGCTGTTTGCCTCTTGAAAAAGTGTAACACAAAACACTAAGAACCGCAAATCCTAGTGACTCATTCCTCCTTTTACTTACAAGGTACACTCAAGTAACCCCGGTCCCCTAAGTGTGCGTCGAAGATGTGGCTTGTACATCTTAACATGGAGGAAATCATGCTCAGCTTTGTGACTTGCTCTTCATGGTGAATTACGTCAGCTGAATCCATATAAGCAGGGGAGACACAAACAAAGATCTTCAACTGTAGCTATTTTCTCAATCTAATAAAAACAAATTTCACCTTTTGACAATGGAGTTTGGGCATCTGTTTTTCCTTAGTCCTAAACAATGATCATTCATATCCCCATGTCTTTAGAATTATACACTAAAGAAAATAAAAGTAGGGAGACAGTAATAATTAATGACAATTATCATCTGACTTCCAGTATCACTAATACCTCAAAACAACAACACCAGCTCACTGAGCAAAATGCTCACTGGGTTCATAGTCACACTCAGCTTCCTGCTTTAGTTAAGATTGCTTTCTCTGTCACATCTGTGAATCCTGGCACAGTGGTCCTGACCATACAGCAATTGTATTTGATAACTACTTAATTTGTGAAACAAATTGTGACTTAAACATAAGAGAAAGCTAAGCTCTCCCCTCTCTGCTTTCCTGTTTTATCTACAATATCTCATAATACAAACTGACCTTTGGACCAATTAAAACCCTCACAGCTCATGGGCATTAAAAGGGTTTCAGAAGTGTCTCCCTGATAAAGGTTAGAGTGGAGGCACGGCACATTTGAGTGGGATCAGGCACTCAAAGACCTGGCTCACACTTTCCTTTAGACCCCACGCAATGGTTCATGAGACATAGGGATACAATGTTACCGGCAAACATAGTTTCAATCACTCCTGTTAATTCTCTACCCTTGCTCGCCAAAGCTCACTATTGAACAACGGTCCCCCATCTGTACTTCTCCACACTGGCGGAGAGTCTTCACAGCCAATGAGGATGAACCTGAGGAAGTAAGAGGCTGGCTTATTCAGAACCCCTGTGACCTCATGCTCACATTTATTCCAAGTGACCAGCATGCCACACCTATATCATAGCCTCCAAGGTAACCCTTAAGGACAGCTCAGAGCAGAAAGGCCCCATGTTCGCAAACCCTAAATACAGTTGAAAAAATGTGTTTTCTACTATGCAGAACAGCATCAGTCTCTTCTGGGTCCTCATAGCTTATATTCTCATGGGTGGAATAGATACATACATGTAGATACAGCACACGGGACTTATACTGTAGAAGTTTTAGGCCCCATTTCATATCCTCTTGATTCACCTTTTTAACCACAACATCTACTGAGAGAGCCAATTGCCTTCAGGTTTGACCTCAAAACCCTACATCTCAAGGCCACTGTAAATTATACTGTATAATTTACAGAGTCTAGTAAAAATAAAAATACAAGATGTCTTGTTCATAAATTTATAGATTTCAAAGCAGTGAGAATACAAAGTTACACCAAGCATCACAGCCTTTAAATTCTGTGCCTTCTTGAGCACACAGGTCAACAAATCTACGAAGCCAGCTATGTTCTCTTGGTCTCTGCAAAATCCTCTGCTGCAACCCCATATTAGTATCTGCTGCATTATCTCTGGAAGTGAACACCTGCTGAGAAACTCCTGAGCAGTATAGACTGAAGCTGGTGGGAAAATGTTCCCTTCCGCTGTCCCATCCCTGTGCAATTCTGAAGTTTATTATACCGGGCTACTGAGGGAACCCAGTTTGATAACATATCCTGATTGCTTTTTCTCAGTTGTTCATTTCTGTTCCTTCAAAACAACTCCCAAATACTCTAACAGAAAAAGAGCCTTGGCCTTGGTACCTGCTTTGGGAGAAGACCTAGAAACAGACAGGTGGAAAACAAGTTGGAGGGCAAGAGTAGAAATGAAAATATAAAAATATAAACCAATTTGAAGATATAGATATAGATGGGCATATAGCTCAGTGTAGAGTTCTTGCCTGGAATATGTAATACCCTAGGTTCAATCCCCAGTACTGAGGGGGCAGAAGGAGGAGAGGTACAGTAATGAGGAAATGGGGTATAAAAGACATAACTATAATAACAAGGAAATGGAGGGGGATGATTTTAGAAATTAGAAAATTGATTAAAAGGACTTGGCAACTGACCGAACATGGGAAGTGAATCAAAATTTAGTTAAGCAATTTCCTCTTTTTTAATTCTCTTTTAATTAATCTTTAATTTTATACACAATTCCAATGTGTATATTTTACCACATTTCTTTATACAGTTTTGCTGCATTTTAGAAACTGTTGTGTGGTCCAGGCTGGCCTTGAATTTATAATCTTTCTGCCTCAGTTTTGCTTCAGTTGGGCTTGCAAAAGTCCCAGGGTACACCTGTGTTCAGAGTCAGAAGCCCTTGACTCTGTTAGGACTGATGCAGGCAAGGACACAGTGCTGGTGTGACTATGA
>CABHPQ010154076.1:40085-57788 GCA_902168405.1 Peromyscus aztecus | reverse complement strand
ATTCTAGAAATGTCTGGGAACCTACACTCATGAAATCTCAACAATATGGCTAACTAAATAAGACTGAACAAGGATGACATGCTAACATGGTGGGGGGAATCTCAGGATTCAATCAGAGACAAAGAACTACAGGGAACAAAGGAATGGTGAGAGCAGGAAAAGTAGCCTTCCCCAGGGAAGAGTCCCACAGTTGGTTATCCAATACCAAGTGGTCAGCTGTAAAATCATATACATATGAAAGGAAAACTTTTGACAGTCAACATCTACATTTTTGAAAAGATTTTAAATCAACTCAAGTTTATTCCTCGAGGAACTAAAAATACACTAAATTCAAAATGGCAACATGAAGGAAATAAAATTAGAAGACATATAAAAGAAGTAGAAAGTAGTGAGAAATAAAAATGGTTTCCTCTGAGATCAGGAACAAGGCAAAGATACACACTTCTATTTGTCATAGAACTGGGAGTCCCAGGCAGAGCAACTATAAGAAAAAAAGAAATGAATGATATCACAGCTGGAAAAAGATAAGATTATTTCTGTCCCAGAAGACACAAACTTTTATGTTCAAAACTCCGAGGATACCACAAAAATAAAACTATCTAATTTACTAAGTTAACCATGCCATAGAATCAACACACAAAAATAAATTCTCGACTACATATTAACAATGCACTATCAAAAAGGAAAAGAATCACATTTGCAATATCATCAAATAGAGTAAGATAGTAAAAAGTAAATTTAACTAAAGTGATGAGTGCTTGTACGTATAAAGTATGAAACATTGATAAAAAGATATTAAGGAACCTACAACTAAATGGAGAGATATTATATTTATGGATTGTAATATTTATAGTATTTAAATGTCCATACTAATCAAAATGATTTATAGATTTATTATAATCCCTAATGAAATCATAATGATATTTTTTTGAAAAATTAAAAGAAGACTCATACCTGACCCTGAAATGCCCCCCTTTCCAGTCATCTCTTTCAGTAGTCACCCCCTAACCCAATTCCTCAGGTTCCCATCTCCACTGGCCCTCTGTCCACCCATGAGATCTCTTCTATTTCTCCTTCTCTGAAAGATCTATGCATCTCCCTCTTGGGCATAGATTGGTGACTGGCCCAATTGTCATCAGAGAGCCTTCATCCAGTAACTGATGAAAACAGATGCAGAGAACCACAGTCAAGCATTGGGCGGGCTCAGGAAAAACTGATGAGGAGAGGGAGGAAGACGTGTATGAGTCAGGGGGGTCAAGGAAACACAAGGGAACCCACAGAAACAACTAATCTGGGCTCATAGGGGCTCACAGTATCTAGATCAGCAGCCATTGAGACTGCACGGAACCAACCTAGGTCATCTACATATGTGTGACAGTTGTGTAGCTTGGTCTACTTGTGGGACTCTTAGCAGTGGAAGCAGAAGCTGTCCCTAAGCTTTGGCTGGCTTTTGGGAACCTAATCCTCATGCTTGGTTGCCTTGTCCAGCCTTAATAAGAGAGGAGGAGCTTATTGCTACTTTAATTTGATATGCCATGCTTTGATGATATGCCATGCTTTGTTGATACGCATGGAAGACCTGCCCTTTCTGAACAGAAAGAGAGGAAGAGTGGATTAGGGCAGGGTTGGAGGGCAGTCATGGAAAGGGAAAGGGAGGAGCAGAGGGAGGGAAAATTTTGGTCAGGATGTAAAATAAATGAATAAATGTTAATTTAAAAAAAAAGAAGACTCATGAAATCTCAAAGACGCTTATAAAACCAAACCATCTTGACAAAGAACAAAGTTGGAATACTCACATCATCCCACCTCATCTGCAAATAAAGCATCACAGAACTACCCATTAGAAAAGTCCAATCAAAGAGAGGAAAGAGGATTACATAAGCAAAGGGGCAGTCAAGATCATAATGGGGAAATCTACAGAGACAACTGAACCAAGCTTGGGAGAACTCATGAACTTTAGACTGACAGCTGTAGAGCTTGCATGGGACCAGACTAGGCCATCTGCATATGGGAGACAGTTGTGTAGCTTGGTCTGTTTGAGGGACCCTGGCAGTGGCATCAGGGTCTATCCCTGGTGCATAAGCTGGCTTTTTGAAGCCCATTACCTATGGTGGGATGCCTTGCTCAGCCTTGATGCATGGAGGAGGGGCTTGGTCCTGCCTCAGCTAAATATACCAGGCTTTGCTGACTCCCCATGGGAGACCTCACTTACTCTTTCGGAGGAAGGGATGGGGCATGGGTCAGGGGGAGGAAGGCCAGGAGAGAGCAAGAGGAGGAATGAAAAGGGGGTCTGTGGTTGGTATGTAAAATGAATCAAAAAATTTCTTAAATAAAAAAGGACATATAAAGCAGTGGAACTCAACAAAGACCCCAGAAATGAACACCCAAAGATCAAATTATCTTTCACCAGTGTGCCAAGACACAAGCATGAAAGGACCTTATCTTCAAGGGATAGTGTTGGCAAACTGGATGTGTACATAGAAATAGACCTTCACATCTGATAGCAGGGTACAAAACTTGTTTGCCTAAAGAGCTATGTGAAAGACCTGAAACTATAAAACACTTAAAGAAACAACATGGGGGGAAAATCTATGACATTGGTCTTTTTAGCAATTTCTTGGATAAGACATCAAAGAATAAGTAACAAAGTCAGCAACAGATGACCAATAAACCTTGGTTTATATCAATTCATAAATGGGTAAAGAAGGAATACTATTCAGTGATAAAAGGATGAAATACTGTCATTTCCAACAGCATAGAAGGAAGATCAGAAAATTATAAGTCAGACATAGAAAGCCTAATGCCGTATAGAAGTTTAAAAGTTGGCCCCAATTCTGGAACCCGGTACCTGTTGTGTGACACCTTGCACAGCCTTGGTGCAGTGGGAAGGGGCTTGGACCTGCCTAGGCTCAGTGTGCAGGGCTCTGCTGACTCCCCATGGGAGATCTAGATTTGGGGGGTGTGGGGATGTGGAAAGACGGCTGGAGGGTGGAAGGAGAGAGGAGGGGGGATCTGTGGATAGTATGTGGAGTGAGTAGAAAATTTCTTAATAATGAAAAAAAAAAGAATATTTAGGGAAAAAAAGTTGGTCCCAAATAAGGAGGGAATTTAATGTCACCATCAGAGCCAAGTAAGGAAATGATGGAGAGTATAGATATGGAATACAAGAGTACAGCTCAATAGGAGAAATACTGCCAGGCAGTGGTGGCATAAGCCTTTAATCCCAGCACTCAGGAGGCAGAGCCAGGCAGATCTCTGTGAGTTCAAGGCCAGCCTGGTCTACAGAGCGACATCCAGGACAGGCATCAAAACTACACAGAGAAACCCTGTCTCAAAAAAAACGGAAAAAAAAGAGAAATATCATTCAGTGTTTCATAACATGGTAGGATAATGATTGCTAACAATAGTCTAGCAATGTTCAAAGTAACTAATAGAGAGGACTTTGAATGTTCCCAACACACATATGCATGCATGCATGTGTGCCATAATAACCATGATCTGATTGGTACACATTTACTGAAATGTCACATAAATTATACTCAATTTTTGAGTTAAGTACAATATAAATACATTTTAAAAATACAACATGGGAAACTGAAAGAATAGGCAAACAAAAAAATATTTTTTAAATATATGGAGATGCTTCTTAGCTTATGATGGCCTGACTTGGGATTCATTATGGTAAGAAATTGATGTACATGAAGACAAACAGTATTTTTAATTTGGATAGTGTCCTCAATAGCAATGCATAGTATTATGCTCACTTTTCAATGCTGAGCCATGGCAGTAAGCTATAGATCCCAATCAGCCATGCCATCAGGAGGATAAATGAACATTCTACTGTGTACAGTGATATAATTTTTTTGTCTAGTTGGTTCAGCTTATTAGATGCATTTTCAGCCTCCAGTAGGTTTTTAGAGACAACTTCCCCTCATAAGTTGAGGAGCTTCTCTACAAATAAACTCTACATTTTAACCTCCCTTAAATTACACACAGGCTGGATTTATGATCAATGTTCAAAGAATAAAAAGGAGAAGGACAAGAGTTTAGTATGGAGAAGGCTGATAGACAACTGAATGACCAAAACTAAGAAATTGGTGATACAACATTGATATCAAGCATCTTCTGACACCATGAAATGAAAAAGTCACTTAAACTGCAGTAGTCTTGCCCCCTCTTCCCAGTATACACATACCCCAAAGAAAAACATTAAACTGACTCAGAGTCAAAGAAATCTTACCTAACACTTGATATATATGCTTCAAAATTACCAAGATCATAAACGACCAAGAATAGGTAAAAAATTGTTGCCAAGAACAGGTTATAGAAAGACAGACATCGTAGCACATATCTGTAATCCTAAAACTTAAGAGTCTGAGACAAGAAGATCTTCAGCTTGAGGCTGACCCAAGAATTACAGGAGACTCTTTCCAACTATAAACATTTTGCTTCTTTTCTCAGAGCCAAAGAAAGTGGCTTTTTAAAAAAATATGCAGCCGGGCAGTGGTGGTGCATGCCTTTAATCCCAGTGCTTGGGAGGCAGAGGCAGGCAGATCTCTGTGAGTTCGAGACCAGCCTGGTCTACAGAGTGAGATCCAGGAAAGGCACAAAGCTACACAGAGAAACCCTGTCTCGAAAAACCAAAAAAGAAAAAAAAAGTATGCATGATGTTAAGACATTCAGGCATTTGACCTCCTGCAAGACAACCTAAAACATTCCCTTAAAACATTCCCACAAGAAAGAAAAGTATATATTTTATCTCTAACTTGTTAATGAGTAAAGTACACCACCACTAATTAGTAATCCTGAGTTAGACCAGAAATGTCAACACCTCAGCAAGTCTCTGTCATTCAGTTAGAACCTGCATTCATAAAGTCATACACAGCACCTCTCCTTGTCACAGTGAGAAGCCTTAGCTTAGAAATTCTTAGTTGCTTTAAGTCTTCTCAGTAGACATTCTTCATAGGACATAGACTCAAGGACTCCAATGAATATCAAAATCATATATAAAAAAATGACATAGTACCTGCATATTTCATACTCACCGACTCCTGCATACTCTAAATCTACTGGATAATAGGCTGAATGTCACTTCTCTCAAATGCCTGAGATCAGAAGTGTTCATATTTCAAAGTTTTCACATTTTGGAATATTTGCTAAAACCTTACCAGTTGAACATTCCTAATACAAAATTCAAGACTTTCTTAGAGCTTCTGTACTTATAATACCTAATACAGTAAAAATTCTGTGTAACTAGTTGGATTGCTCAGGGTATATGGCTAGAAAAACAAGCCTTCATATTTTCAGTATAGACACATCATCATAAGCTTATGGATCTTTTGATCCAGTGCATTCATAGATATAGAATAGTAGATAAGAAGGGGTCAAGTAGCCATCAGAAAAAAAAGAGACCACGAGGGGTTCCAGCCAACTGGGTCCATTTTGTCCAATCTAATGCAAGTAACCACAGCTGCTGCGAATTCATTAGTATAATATAGTATAATATAATATAGCCATGTCTTATTGAGATGATAGCATTTTATAGTATTCTTCATCATCTTCTGGTTCTTATATTTTTTTCTGTGCCCTCATCAATGATAACCCCTGAGCTTTGGCAGAGAGAAGGAGTGAAAGGATGTCTGATTTAGAGCCTAACATTCAGTCTTTTATCCTCAACACTTTGAGACAAGTTATGAATCTTTGTATTGACTACCCCTCACTGCAAAAAAGGGAGAAGAAGAAAAAGAAGGAGGAGAAGGAGAAGAAGAAAAGAATAAGGAGGAGGAGGAGGAGGAAGAAGAGGAGGAGGAGGAGAAGAAAGAAGAAGAAGAAGAAGAAGAAGAAGAAGAAGAAGAAGAAGAAGAAGAAGAAGAAGAAGAAGAAGAAGAAGAAGAAGAAGAAACTCCTCTGACCAAGTTTGAGAGCAGTCCGAGTCTATGGGAAATTTGATAGCATGGTCATTTAACAAAATAACAATAGTAGGCTTGACCTAGAGCCTGTGACCTCCTTAGCCATGAGCCTTTGTCCAGGATTACATTACCAGGATCCGGCCTCAAATCCAATCATAAGGCAGTTAGTTATCCTTTAACGATCATGCCACTATTGCAGCAGTGGGCAGATCTTGCCCAGCAGGTCAGCACTGTAGCATGCAACATCCATCACTGAATAAGACCACTGATGCATTTTACTCCCCAGGAGCCTGCATAGCATCATTAAAACCTTACAAAGACTGACAAGTTAAAACAAGAGTAGATATATGGGCAATCATAACCCTCTAAAACTGGGAAGCTGAGTAGAGTAGAGTAGCCAGAGAGAATTAAATCAGATCCTTGCCACGAAAAGGAAGAAAATACAAAGCAAAGGAAGTTGAAAACTTTCTCATGACATTCCTATCACAAACATAAACTCACAGCAGTTATGGTTATCTGCATAGGAATAAGCTAATCAAAACTCTGGCATAGATGAGGAAGGTGTTCTCCGACCCCATCCCTTCCTGAGGAGCTTCTGGCAGATGATAACTGAAGGGCAAAAGTCATTTCCCTTTTGAGGCTATTGCACCTGGTAGGTTTCCCATATTCCAGTAGGGGTCTCACAATAATGCACATATGATTTACTGAATTATCAACAAGAAAAAGTTGGGAGAGGGATATGTTGTTGGAGGGATATGGAGGTAGTTGGAGAGGAAATGGGGGGATATGACCATATATATGAAATTCTTAAGGATATGAAAAAAATACTTTTACAATAATAGTCTCCTCCCCATGTGTAGAATACTTTCTTAAAAGGATCCTTCACACATTATTGGATGATTCCAAAAGGAAAAGACAAGAAAAATCAATTTTTAACATCTTCACTAGTTTTAATGAATAAAGTCATTTTTTTCAAGTTGATAGTATTTTATTCTAATCCAGAACAGCTAGGTAAACTACCACTTATAAGCATACTATATTCCAATAACTCATTTATAAGCACTTACATGAAAATCTGCCCATATTTTTTCTGTGAATATTATAAAACATGGCCATTAAACAGTCTCAATAACCAGTTAGCCCAAGAAAGCAAATTTGCATAAGATACTAGAAGAATGTTATAACATATGAAGAGACATGTGGCCTTGAGTAAAACAGATTTCTACTCAAATCTCAACTCTACCACTTGAAGGTCAAAGGTCATGGAAGATGTGACACAGATTCTCTGGATTTCTCTCATCTGTACCAAGAAGATTCCTAAAGCACACATCAAAACAAAATGGTTAAGCAGTGATAACAAATGTTGAGTGGTATTTAAGGGCAAACACTGAGCCAAGGATACACTCGATCTTAATTAATCTCTGCACCAAACTAAATTAATTGTCACTATCAAGACCATAACGCAAGAATCGTCATGGAGCTTCTGTGTCTAAATGTGAAGCTCCTACCACGTTGCTAAGCGCACTCTCTGAGAGGACCAGCTTTGAGTCTATAAGGGTAATCTTCCTTGAAGATTGTAGTCTCTATGAACCTTCCGATGGTGCCTCTCTTCTTTATTGCCACATCCTCAGCCTGTGGCAATATCTATGGAAAACAAGATCATCTAAGTACATCTTCAACAGAAGTATCAGTTCTTCAGAAAATTTCATCTAAATATCTAGAATTCCTTTTTTAAATTGTGGAAAAACAAATAAAATCAGTATGTTTGAACTTGATAAGAATTATTTCATCTTTTGGGACATGGGCTGACTTCATAAAGGATTGGTGAACTGTTAACAGGGTATGATCTTCATTCTTCTAACTTTGGTCTTTTTAAAACTCTGAGATTAAAAACAAAATGAAAGTTTGTTTTTACCATGATATATTTCATTTGTTTCCATCAGTTAAAAATAATCCATTCTGCTCTTATTCCCACATCTAAATGTAGACCGCAGAGTTATCTGGTCCCAACAATTTCTGAAATTTTCCAAAGAACTATGAAATAAACAAGATAGTCCTATTGATGCATTGTGAGCATTTTTGCATATATTTTCTACCTTCCAACAGCTCATTCTTAAATGAAAACGCGTCTATATTTTTGAGGATGTTCCACTCAGTAGGTTTCCCATGTTACAGCAGAGGTCCCCACATCTATGTACATATGGGCAACATTAATTGGATTTAGCAGATTACCAAAAAGAAAAAACAAAATGAAGTTGAGAGGAAGAGAGCTTGTTGGAAAAAAATTGAGAAGATGGAGGATGAAATGAGAGATATTTCATTGCATGTGTGCATGAAATTCTCAAGAATAAGGAAAGATTATTTTTACAAAATGACTCTTCTCATATATAGAATCCTCGCTTAAAAGGTCCTTCACAAACAGGTAGGCTAACTGCAGAAAGGAGTTAACTCCCTCCTATTCTCCCCAATCTAATCCCCTGCCACACCCCTGTCTCTGTAGTAGACCACATACTGTGGCCTGCCCCTCCATCTCCATCACCATTTTTCCTCCAACCTTCTTCCCCATTCATCTCTTTGTCTCGGCCCAGAAGTCCAGCAGGCATTCCCTGGAAACACCAGCCAAGCCTATCAAAGATGTAAGTAGGTCAGCTAGTGAAACAGGGAGGCAAGTTTTAATGTCTTCACTCTCTCTCCTCTTCTCCAATTCAATACCCAATCTGACCCTAAGCTATATAGCAGACTACATGTTGTGGCCTCTCCTCCCTCTCTACCCCATTCCTAGGGGACTATGTAGATGCTGTCTGCTTTCCTGCCTTCCATGCATCTTCTCAGCCCCATTACCTTCTAGCCCATCCCCATTGCTAAGTGCCAGCTTCCAAAACCTAGAAACGTTGATTCCAGACACCCTAGTGGCCATACATGCCAGAATCCCAGAATATTCCCTACCAGGCAAGACACAGCCAACACATTCTTCTAAGAACCAGAGAGGGCAACAGAAACCAAGGAACAAAACGCCCACCCAACAAAGACAAAACCATTATCAGTCTCTGGAATTACAATCATCTCAAACCCTGATGCCTTGATGCCAACATAAAAACATAATTATAACAGCCAGGACAAATGTCTCCATTAGAGCCCAGCAACCCTACCAGATCAGGCTGTGAGTATTCCAACATAGCTGGTCCACAGGGGAAAAAAATACCTTAAAATACTCTTTATGAATATCATAGAGCTCCTTAAAGAGAAAATGAACAAACCAATTAAAGAAATCTATAAAAAACACAAACAGTGGAAAGAAATGAATAAAACAGTTCAAGACCTGAAAGTAGAAATAGAATCAATATAGAAAACCAAAACTGAGGGAAATCTGGAAATGAAAATTATAGAAACTCAAACAAGAACATCAGTGACAAGCCACAACAGAATACAAGAAATGGAAGAAAGAATCTAAGGTTTTGAATACAGGATAGAAATAATGGATACATTGGTTAAGAAAATGTTAAATCTGAAAAAAAAAATGGCAGAAAACATTCAGGAAATCTGGGACACCATGAAAAGACCAAGTCTACAAATTTAGGAACAAAGGAAAGAGAAAAAAAAAAACAGGTCAAAGGGAAAAAATGTTTTCAACAAAATCACAGAAGAAAATTTTTCTAACCTAAAGAAGGAGGTGCCTATCAATGTACAAGAAGTACACAGAATACCAAATAGACTGTACCAGAAAAGAAAGTTCCCTTGAAACATAACAATCAAAACACTAAAGTGTACAGAACAAATAAAGAATATTAAAGTTCTACAAGGGAAAATACCAAGTAACATATAAAGGCAAACCTATAAGAATGGTACCTGTCTTCTCAATGGAGACTCTAAAAGCCAGAAGGGCCTGAACAGATGTTCTACAAACTCTAAGGGACAACAATGCCAGCTTAGACTACTATACCCAGCAAAACTTTCAATCACCAAAATGGAGAAAATAAGACATTCCATGATAAAACCAAATTTAAGCAATACATATCTACAAATCCATCCCTACAGAAGGCACTAGAAGGAAAACTCTAACCTAAAGAGGTTAACCACACCCAAGAAAATATAAGGAATAAATAATCCCAGAGCAGAAAATCTAAAGAAGGAGAAAAAAATAAACACCACAAAATAAAATAACAGGCAGGAATCAACAAATACTTCTCCTTGATAATTCTCAACATTCATGATCTCAATTTTCCAATAAAAAGACACAGACTCAAAGAAAGGATATAAAAACAGAATCCATGCTTCAGCTGCATCCAATAAACAGACTTTTACATCAAGGATAGACGTCAGCTCATGATAAAAGGATTGAAAAACATATTCCAAGTTAATAGACCTAAGAAGCAAACTGATATATCCATCTTAATATCTGGCAAAATAGACTTCAAACTAAAATTAGTCAGAAGAGTCAGGAAGGGCACTACATACTCAAAGAAACAAATCTATCAAGGGGGTATTTCGATTTTTAACATCTCTGTCCCAAACACAAGAGCATCCAAGTTCATTTAAAAAAAAAAATGTTACTATAGCTTAAATCCCACACTGACCCTCACATACTGATAGTAAGATACTTCAATATTCCACTCTAGTAAACAGACAACTCATCAGACAAAAACTAAACAGAAATTCTAGATCTAACTGACACCATTAACCAGATGGACCTAACAGATATTTACAGAACATTTCACAAAACATAAAAGAAGATAATGTCTTCTCAACACCTCATGAAACTTTCTCTAAAATTGACCACACACTCAGATACAAAGCAGGTCTCAAGAGATACAAGAAAATTGAAGTAATACCCTGCATCCTATCAGACCACCACAAATTCAAGATGGATATCAACAACAGAAACAAAAGAAAACTTACAAAACTTACACAGAAACTGAATAACTCATTGCTGAATGAAAAGTGGATCAAGACAAAAATTAAGAAAGAAATTAAAATTTTTCTAGAATTTAATGAAAATGAAAACACAGCATATCCCAACTTTTGGGGTACAATGAAGGCAGTTCTTAGAGGTAAATTCACAGCACTAAGTATCTACATTTAAAAAAATAAGAGAGAAATTTCATACTAGTAACTTAACAGCACACCTGAAAGCTTTAGAACAAAGAGAAAAAAATCATATCCAAAAGAAATAGAATGCAAAACACAATCAAACTCAGGAATAAAATCAATAAAATAGAAAACAACAAACAAAAAAACAAAGAATTAATGAAACAAAGAGAGATTTTTTTTGAGAAAATCAGTAAGATTGACAAATTGACAAAGACAAGACAAAAACATTCTTTATTTAAAAAAATTATTAATTTTACATACCAACCATAGATCCCCCAACCATCCCTCCTCCCACTCTCCCCACCCCTGCAGAGCCCCCTCCCCTGACCCACTCCTCATCCCCTCCTCCAAAAGGGTAAGCTCTCCCATGGGGGGAACAGCAAATGGATGGAACTGGAAAAACAAAAACTCTTATCCAAATTAGCTAAAAGGCAGAGAGAGAAGATCAAAATTAACAAATTTAGAGGTGAAAAGGGGAGCGTAAAAACAGACACTAGGAAAATCAGACATTGAAGAAGAAATCAGAAGATGGAAAGACTTTCCATCCTCATGGATTAATATAGTAAAATGGCAATCTCTACCAAAAGTAATCCACAGATTCAATGCAATCTCCATCAAAATTACAACAATGTAATTCTTCACAGATCTTGAAATGGCAATTTTCAGCTTCATATGGAAACACACACAAATACACACACACACATACAGAAAAGGAAAAAAAAAAAACAGCAGCAACAAAAAAGCCAAGATAGCTAAAACAATCATGATTAATCAGAGAAATGTTGGCAGTATCACCATCCCTGTTTTCAATCTGTACTCAAATTATAGTAATAAAAACAGGATAATAACAAAAACAGACAAGTTGATCAATGGAATCCAACTGAAGACACAGACATAAATCCATGCACCTATGTATACCTGATTTTTGATAAAGAAGCTAGAAATACACACTGGAGAAAAAGACAATCTTCAAGAAATTGTGCTGGCCAAACTTGATGGTTGCATGTTAGAAGAATCCAAATAGATCCATACTTATCACCCTGTGAAAAACTCAGCTCCAAATGGATCAAAGACCTCAACGTAAGACCAGATACACTGAACCTGATAGAAGAGAAAGTGAAAAATTGTAGTTGTAAGTTTTCTCTGGTCCTCCCTCCCCCCTGCTCCCATGGCCTTTTATAAAGTAATCACTCAGAAGTGTATATTAATTATAACTGCTCAGCCATTAGCTCGGGCTTATTACTGACTACCTCTTACACTTAAATTAACCCATAATTCTTATTTATGTTTAGCCACATGGCTTGGTATCTTTTCTCCGTTCTGCCTTGTCATCTTGCTTCCTCTGTGTCTGGCTGGTGACTTCTGACTCAGCCTTCCTCTTCCCAGAATTCTCCTTGTCTGCTTATCCTACTTATACTTCCTACCAGGCTACTGGCCAATCAGCATTTTATTTGTCAACCAATCAAGCAACACATGTTCACAGAATACAGAATGACATTCCACAGCACTTCTCCTTTTCTGTCTAATCAGAAAGGAAGGTTTTAACTTTAACATAGTAAAATTACATATAACTAAACAGTTATTAAGCAAGAATCACAGTTACAATATCTAGTCAATTTATATTTGGCATATTCAAAGAAAATATTCTATTTATCCTATATTTGTGGACTAGCCATGCAGTTTAACAATTTAAAATCTCCCCCGGTCAGAGAAGATTATAGATTTACAATAAGACAGATTCAAATTAAATAAAACTCAAAACTGTTTACAATGTGTGTAAAAATGTACATAGGCTTGGAAGAAAGAGGAAACAGAGGATAGACAGTTATATAAAGAAATAGATAGTTTTACACCCTGATTGTCGTGCTAGAGGCCCCATCCAGTGACTGAGGGAGCTGGATGCAGATATCCACGGTTAGGCCCTGGGTGGAGCTCCGGGAGTCCAGTTGGCGAGAAGGAGGAGGGTTTGTGTGAGCGGGAGTTGTTGGGACCGGAGATGGATGGAATACAGGGACAAGTGGCCAGACAAATGGAAACACATGAACTGTGAACCAATGGCTGAGGGGCCCCCAACTGGATCAGGCCCTCGGAATGGGTGAGACAGTTGATTGGCTTGATCTGTCTGGGAGGCATACAGGCGATTGGACCGGGTCCTGTGCTCAGTGCATGAGTTGGCTGTTTGAAACCTGGGGCTTGGTAGAGACCCTAAGCTCAGCCTGGGAGGAGGGGGCTAGGCCTGCCTGGGCTGAGTCCACCGGGTCGATCTCAATCCTAGGGGGAGTCTTTGCCTTGGAGGAGATGGAAATGGGGGGTGGGGGGGTAGGGGGGCGGGGCGGGAGGAGGGAGAACGGGGGAATCTATGACTGATATGTAAAGTTGAATTATGTTGTAAAATAAAATAAAATAAAATAAAATAAATAAAGAGATAGATAGTTTTAAAAAAAATAAAGTCTGCTTTACTCATAGATCAATGCCTTCTTCAGTCATTATCAGAGAAGTTTCCTTCTAGAACAGATGGGAACAAACTAAGAGACCCACAGCCAGACAATATGCAGAGAGAGACTTCAGAACTCTGCCTGAAACAGGATGTCTCCATCAAATCCCTCCCCTCGGGGGTCAGGGAATCCTGTGGAAGAGGAGGTGGAAAGAGTATAAGATCCAGATGGATGGAGGACACCAAGGAAACCAGGCCCTCTAAACAAAGCAGGACCAACACACACACACACTCACACACACACACACACACACACACACACGTATGAACTCTCAGAGACTGAGGCAGTACAGCCTGTACCAGCCTGCCCCACAGGGGGTCCAGGGCTGAAAGGACAAGTTGACACAAGCCCCATCTCTAACTCAGAAGCTATCTTCAACTGATAACGACTTACAAATAAAAAAGTAATTTTCTCCAAGGGAGTCTCACTGAGGAAATAAATTTTTCTTAAGGGTAGTTGCATGACCAGTAGTAGATGACCAACAGAAAACAAACTCAAAAGGATCTTTAGAGGTTCCTTGTCTCATAATGTCATGTCAGGACTTTTTTTTTTAATTTACTTTACTTTTATTTTATTTATTCATTTTTTAACTCCACACTGGTACTTTGGCCTTTGGGTATAAAGTATGGCTTCCATTTTTCTATTTTCATGGGATTGCTAAGTGTGAGAACAAGTGTGTCTCTGCATCTACATAAGTTTCTTGTGCTTTTTCTTAGGTTCTTTTATTTGTTTTGTCCTATTCCAATTAGTTTGGTTTTGCTGTACCTTGTTATATTCTAGTTTATTATTATTCCTTAGATGCCTGATTATTTTCTAATGAAGGACATAGGGGGGTAAATCCAGATAGAAGGGGAGGTGGGGAGGAACTGGGGAGAGTTGAGAAAAGGTAAACTGTGATCAGAATATATTGTATGCAAAAAAACTATTTTAATAAAAGACAAGAAATAAAAAATAAGGGGCCTTCACACATTATAGGCTCATCTACTTTCCTACAATTCCTTATTCCTATCTCCAGATATAGTTGCTAAAATTTTCACTATAATTTGGCTTCACAGAGTGAAGATAAATGTGTGTTAATCCATCTTGTTGAATGGAACTTCATAACGCATATAGTTTTTTTTTTTCTCCATCATTATCTCAGGGTTCATGAAGTCAGAAACAGTTGCTATTTAGAGTGTAAAACTGAAAGGGAAAGTCTTATCATAAACCTGTACCCTACCTTCCCCTAAGAATATCCAGAAAATGCTCATACACAGAATACACTTTCAGCAGATGTCCCTGCAAGTAGAGAAAATGGAGTGTGAGGAAATTAACATGGAGGAGGATAAATATATCCTACAATCCCCCAAATTAAACTAATAATTGTACAAGTGCTTAAACTTTGTCTAGTTAAAACCCTATGCAATAAAGAAATCTCTTTCAAAATATACCTAAGTTGGCCACAGTAGTGCATGACTTAAACTGTTCCAACCCAACTTGAGGCAACAAGTTACTCCATGCTAAAATTACTTAATATATGCTCACCTAGTGTGAACTCTACTAGATGGCTGAGTGTTTCTATTTTTCAATGATTAAATCTCTGAGTTAGCCTAAAGATGGCAAGATGGTTAAGACAGCCAAAACCTAAAGCACCACGTATGTGAATGACCATAGCAGAATTTGTTCTAGTGAAGATAAAGACACTGGAAGCAGCCACTCCTTGTAAGTCCATAGAGAAAAATCAAAGTAACAACACTCAGAGTCCAGTAGGCACTGTCCAGGCTTCAGAGTGTCATGTTAGGTCAAGCAAGTCATTTTAGGAAATAATTCTTGGGTACGTTCCCATCTGCATAGGCTAAACTTGAAACTCTGAGTTTTCCAGGGACTGAATATTTTTTTAAAAGCCAGGGAGATGGATCAGTCCATGAAGTGCCTCTGTACAAGCATGAATACCTGAATTCAGATCCTGAAAAAGCAGAGACAGGAGAATTCCTGGAGCCTGCTGACCAGCTAATCTCACATCATAAATGAGCTCCAGATTCAGTGAAAGACCCTGCCTCAAAAAAATAAGATGGAGAGCAATTGAGGAAGATGTCTGACTTTGACCCCTAGCGTACATTTACACATGCACACACACCAAAAAAATGTGCACACATATAACACACAAGAGAGTAAATAAATAAATATAAATAAAATCATCTTAATAACTTATAATATCTATTGTACTTTTAACAAAGAATTGTTCCGCTTTAACCAGTTAACTTCTTTTGCAAGCAATTAAAATCTGATTGATAAAATCATTTAACTTTTAAGTAACAAGTTTAGTAAAAATGAAACTCTCTAAGAAAAATAAAATTTTTCTTGGAAAAATATTACTAAATACTGTTAAAAACTAGCATCAACATTCAGACCTGGTTCTCTTCACAAGAAGCCGGTTGCTCTGGAGACAACAGATTGCTCCTTCTAGCTTTCTTTCCAGAGCACTGTGCTTCATTCAGTAAATTTCTCCTTGGAACTAGGAGTCTTAAATGAAGCCCACTGCCAGGAAGTGAGCAATGGACTCCTTTCTAATAACAATATGGTAGGAGTCGATTATTGTAGACCAGCTGTTCAATGACTAGAAAATGAGGATTGATGGTCTATTCAAATTGTGGAGACTGAAATATGATTTGAGAAAGAAGCAAATATTTTTCTAAGTACTAGTGAACTTCACAGAAATAATTAATGCTACATATATACTTTTGAGTAACATAGAAATTAATAACCAAACTTTATAGGAAGAAACAAGAGCTGTTTGGGCAAGTGAAAACCATCAAATTTCCCTTCTCATTTTTTTCAGCTCAATACATATGGTAAAACATGAAATCATTAGGATTTATAAAGGCAGATTTGGCAGACCTTTTCTATTTACAGGGACTGTGAGCTGTAAAATTTGGGGTACTATGTCCAAGAGAAGATCAGTTCTCAGAATAACATGTTAATAAGCTAGACAAAAGATTTCTATTGTGACTGTTTTTAGCTATGATTTACAATGGCCTACATTATTTTATAATGACTTTCAATTTTGAAAGTGTACATCCACTGTTACTGTTATGGATGCCATCACAGTTGATTGTGGGCTTGAGAGAAAGTTCTTTCAGAGATTAAAAAAAAATGAAAGTTTTGAATATACTGTAAATAAACATGCTAGACACATTTATAAGCAATTCTTAGAAGCAGAACTTCTAGGGAAAATAATTATAAATTTTTATAATAATTCTTAACTATACTCTTCTGTTAGTAGTATTATAAAGAAACTTTGTAAATAAAACCTGATTGATATCAAGCCCTCTGCTAGCACCTGATTCTGACTTTACATTTGTGTACTCATGCAGAAGAAAGTCATATAGTCAACTTCTAGCTAACACTTGTGAAGGTATTTGCAAATAACAAACTAACAAAAAGCAGCCAACCAGACACCAGCTCGCCATTTCTTTACCTTTATATTCCTTTCCTATGGTGCTTCATATCAAAGGTAGATTCACCAGTGATTTCAACATAACTCTTGGAGCCTTCCATAGCATGACTCTTGAAACATGCATTGTAAAATTTTCATGAGCTTGTACATGGTTCTTTCTATCCCAGGTACGTCCAAACCCAACCTCATGCACAGCCTCTTACTCATGATTGGACTACAAGTTAAATCTGGCTAAAGCAATTGATATGTCTAGATCACAGTTCACATCCCTCCTTAGTCTTCTGCCCAAGCTGTTGCTCCCTGATTTTTAGATGGATAACAAGATTCTTACTCTGATTTCTTCCTCTAAGTTGAAACCCATAGAAACCACATCTCTTTGGCACAAGAAGTTAATGTATTTCTTAGCTTTTCTTAGGCTCCTTCACCAAGATAAGATCTACTTATAATATTGAATCATTTACATTTAAGATATATATATAATACTGAGTCAAAAGCCAGCCTTTGTCCTTGCTAATGCATAATGATAAGATTTACATACAGTGATTTAAGCAAGGGAACAAAGACAGATGAAACACAATATTTTATCATTACCATAAAAGCATCAATACTAAGCTACATTTCCCTGACTGTACATCCATTTGTCTGATATTGTCATGAAATGGAGAAGGAGATACAATCATGTGAGTGACTCTCAACCAAGTCTGCTGCAAGGAGGCACTCTCTCTCTTTCTCTCTCTCTCTCTCTCTCTCTCTCTCTCTCTCTCTCTCTCTCTCT
>CABHPQ010154076.1:3113-40075 GCA_902168405.1 Peromyscus aztecus | reverse complement strand
CTCTCTCTCTCTCTCTCTCTCTCTCTCTCTCTCTCTCTCTCTCTCTCGTCTAAAATTCTTTGAGATGAAAAACAAAAACACCACAAAATTCACTTTCCAATATAATTTTCCAAAAAATCCTACTTAGTGGAAGAACTAAGCCAGTATTTGAATCAAGGTCTATATGATTCAAGGCACTGTAGTCTGTAAATATTGACACCACTTTAAATAGATGTATTTGTTTTGTTGATGGTGCTTAGTTGGCTGTAGACTGGCTAAAGGACTAAATGGCCAGATGCTTGGTTGGTAGGTTGGAGGTTGGCTGGTTTGGGGGAAATTTGGGGGGTGTTGCTAATAATGTCTTCTCAGCATATGTTCTAAAGATTATTTGTGAAAATTCTGGGAAAATGTAATTATTATATGATGAAAGTGCATTGTTTTTACTTTCTTACTAAGAACCATGACTTATGGAGAAATAAATAATTTGATGTGAACTACATAACTAATTAATGGCAAATTCAAGCTAGAAATCCAAATCTTCTGGTAATTTAATTCTATTAGAGAATGTCCAGGCAAATAGAACAGGAGCTGTACATTCAATTAATATATTCATGTGGTTTGGAAACTATGAAAACAGTAATATCAAGCCAGGACAAGCGAAAACTACACTGACCCTAATTAGGACCTCTATTCATCTGATGTAAAAATTAATGGATATTTTTAAAGCTAGAATTCCTTTTCCCTTTTAGAACTACAAATTGTCTCAATTTTTCCTTGACCTGATAATATTGAAACATGAGTTATTTAAGTTGCTTCACAAAAATGTTGACTTGCCCAAATTAATGTTCAAAATCTTTGTATAATTCATGAAAATAATGAAAATCACACAATGTCCAAATAAATATTTCCATGAAAGACAGCAAAGTGTTATCAGTTGACTTCTACACATGTAATCCTCAAATTACTTGGAAAAAGTATTAAAAAAAATTTAAAGAGTATAAAATGAAGAGTTGAATAAATTAAAATCTAAGTTCTCTTTTAATTGATCTCTAAAGTCCACGTTTCTTATTCTATAGGTCTCTAACAATGCATAAATTGAAAACAAGAAAAGCTGTCTCACCATACTTGATATAAGTAATTTTACCACTCCAAGTAGTAAAGATCAGCTAAGTTTTAGCACATTGTGCAACACCATACTGTACACACTTCATCTGAAGCCATGCCTCATTTTATCATACATTGTTCCTTTCAAAACTTCAACCATAATATTAAAAAGCTGTGGAGAGACAAACAGGGCAGTTTAAGACCTCTGTGACTCTGAGACATTAAGGAATTTTCTAGATAGAGAGGAAAAGTGAACTCTGGGGTTTCTCAGGTGTTTGGAGGGAAAGTACTAAAAAAGGCATTGAACTGAAATTTCAATTATTATCCACACTAGAGATACCTTCCTAGATCATCCTTTCAGAAAATGTGAGATTTGAATAATTAGTGTGGTTTTCCTCATGTAACAGAAAAGTTGTTGACTGCAGGTGAGTTACCAGAGATGAGGCATATCCCTATAAAATAGAAATCAAATGACGTTCACTCAGTCTTTAAAATCCTGCAGTGGTCTGTTCTTTGAATGTTAAATAGTTGCATTGTAGTTTTATTTTAAAACTTGTCAAGTTACATAGTTAAAATTATTCATCACTTTATGCTAATCTTTGATAAAATTATTGAATGGTTGAAGAATATATCAACATATTTTTAAATTAGCCAAGAGCCTATAGTCAAAAAAATTTTATGAAGTAATTTCCAGAAAAAAAACTTATTTTTATACATGTTGTTAAAAAACAGTTTGGAATAGAAATGTAATGGCCTGGATAAATCATCTATTTCTTGAAATCCCAATGTATAAGTTTAAAGATATGAACATACCCTTACCTACTATATCCTCAAGATTATAATGAACATTAAGCTAGACAAAATATTTTACAAACTATAAAGCAATATTTCTACCTAGTTACTATAGTATTCTGTGTATGTGATAATGGTCAACTAAAATAGATCCTTTCTGATAAAAGTGCAAATGTATTATCTTATTTGTATGACTTGGTTGGCTATGAGTGTATCTAGCTCAATACTCTGTCACTAATTCAGAATCCTGTAAGCTGTCGGGGATGAAAAAGCGTCACCTGTAAGAAAATTCATCTACAAGTTGCCACTAAACAAAAAAATGTCAGAGATTTTTAATCAATAAGAGTTTAGAATTTGGGAGAGATGTGCAACTGGGGGACGGAAGTGGGGACGGAGCGAGTAAAGCAGGAGTGTTTGGGTGATTTACATTACACCATAGCTGTGTGTTTGCACAGCAAGGATCTTTTCATTTTTTTTAACCAACTCTCAGGAAATTATTCACTCTTTAAAAAATTTGACTATACGATTCAATCTGCTTTCCAACCAGTCATGCTCAATGGTCTGACAGGTTTTTAGTATAAAAGACATTTACAACTCAACTGCACTGAAGCTTTCCCCGATTTCCTACACCACATCCAACTAATTGCTCCTTAACATGCTAACAAGAGGATAAGCTGATACATAATAACTCAGGCATGCACCGATCCCATAATGCCCGGAACTCAGAAGCAGCATGAGAAAACATCAGATTTTTGGCATGTAGGCTAGATGTTTAAATCTGCATAGATTCGAGCCAATTAGACTTGTCAGACTCCGATCCAGTTGAGAGTGACCCCTGATGGTGGAAAGACATGTGGGACAAGCCACAGAAAAGCTTGCAAATGTCAGAGAGGCCAAAAGGTGCCCCACCGGCCTCAAAACTATTAATTAGCAACCAGCAAAAGCACCACCAAAGAATCGCTGCCCCAGCACTCCCCTCCAGAGGTTGCTACTACGGGGCCTCATTATCATCTGGATGGAAAACAACACCCTTTCCCGGGAGCTCTCCCAACACTCTTATTGATTAAGTTCCCACCGTGTTAAATCATTCTGTAGCTTTCACTTCAATCTTCCCACCCTGAATAATAAAACCTTCAAAGGATTTACTAGGATGGAAAGGGAAGTGGGACTGCAAGGAATAAGAGCATGGCAACATATTGTTTATATAGTGCTCGCAGCGTCCGCATAAATCAGATCCCAGGAAGGCCTTGGAAGACAACGTCCAAAATGAAGTTAATATCATTTTCTGTAGTACATACTAAGGAATGGTTTTCTGTAAATAATAAAAAAAGCAAAAGAAGTAACATGCCAACTTGTCTCCTACTGCAAATAAAATCATGATGCTAAGCAATATTTCTCCAAGTTCTCAGTGACCTCCTTCACAGCAATGATCACAAACGTCTGATGGGCAGATGTCTGTCCCTATGTACACAACAAAGCTTTCAACAGCTAGATTCTCATAAGGAAAACATATGCATAAATGTTCACAGCAGATACATATTCTTCTTTAACCTATGAAGGCAAGAAAACAGTGACAAAGCAATAAAAGACTCACTTGGGTAATACACACTGTGTGATCCAGAACAACAGAGCTTTCGTCTGTAAATTTAACTACCTTGCACAGCATAAGAGAAAGTACATGAAAAGTTCTTAACAGGAAAAAAAATGTCCAAATAAGACAGTTTCTGTTATCATTTTCTTTGGTATTATGAAGGAAATAACCAATAACTTGTCTGTTTGATAATACACAGAGTATTTCTCTTTGATCTTTTGAAACTATAGATCTATGCTTAGTCTTAGTTTCCCATACATAAACAATAAAATAAACACCAAGTGGGCAGAAAACACCTAGGCGTATTTGTCTCTTCTCACCTAGCATCCCTTAACAATCTGCCTAACCTTCACAAACTACAGCATTGGCCAAAACACACATTGACATAAATAAGAAAAACAGGCGTCTGAATTAAACACAGATCAAAGTTGGACAATCTAGGCGGCATGTTCAGCACAACTTCTGCATTTCCAAAAACAATACTTGGGCCCTCTGAAATGGGGATAAGTAAACAAACTGCTATGATTTTAGACAAGAAGGGGGAATTAATTTCTCTTCTTTATTTCATTCCAGTTAATAGAATTCCATAACCATTAAATATGGCAATTATGAACTCCAAGTTCTTAGAACAATAGTGATAATATACAGGTTTGGTACAGAGAACTATAGCATGAGAAAGGCCATTTTTAGCAATTTTGACTCATCTTTTCTGTTCCCTTTATAATATCACCTATGGAAAGCTTTCTGGACAAGTATCCTTACTACAAGAAAAAGCAGATAGTTTAAACTTAGTGACCATTTAAAATGAGTACCAATGGAGAATTTAATATTTAAATAGTGACATATCAAATATAGTACATAGTTCTCTAGAGATAAAAATGTAACATTGAAATTTGCATTATAAAAATAATAATCCAAATAATAAGAGAGCGACCTCCTGAAAAATAATTAATCTAAAGGAGAGCCCGACTGTGTAATTTGGAACTTTGAAAATAGAGAGGATTTTGCATAAAATGTCCTCTGGAAACCATACCATCTACAGATACCCTATTTATCCTTTTCAACTGGATTTCCTGCATGTGACCACAATGAATAAGAAGCACAAGACAGTATTGAAAACAATAGACATGAAAACACTTGACAATGTGAGTCTGTATGGATGCACTTTATATTTTCAACAGAAACAATTTACAGTCCTTGCCAAACAGAGTGGGAAGAATATTTTTGAGCACTATGTCTTAACATTATGTTGAATATTAAGTGCCAAAAAAGAACCACTCTTTCTAGAGACTTGAGCTCATGACAACATGAAACTGGTTAAAATTCTAAGCTAAAATACAAAAAAAAAAAAATTGTTCTTATTATATGTCCAAATGCCAAATACGGCTTTCAGTCTACATTTTGACAGAAGCTTTACTCTTGATGCTACTGCATTTCAAATGAATTCCACCTTCTTTATGTATTTAAAAAACATAATAAGATTTCACCTGTAAGCACAGTGGGATCGATGATACAAGAAACTGCATGAGGAAGCAAAAATGCCAAAATATATTCCACGCTTCATCATACACCTCTTGTACTATCAAATATCTTCTAGAACAGGGTATCAGCCATATAAATGGAGACAGTCCAGACTGCCTCCATCAGGGAAAACAAAGTTCCTTTTTCCTCCCCTTAACATTCTGGTACCTTGTTAATACCAACAAGTCACAGTGGGAGCAATTTGAAGACAAATCAATCCAGAATGCACTCATCACACAAACATTTATTAAAAATTAAATAACATTTACCCTGTTAGCTTGCTGTGTGAATTATATAGGCTATAAATTAAAAAAAAAGAAAGAAAAGAAAGAAATTCAGGTATGGAACCTGAGTGGTGCAAAATTAGTAGACTCTACGCCAACAAGGTAAATAAAGCAGTCATGTGAGTTCCTTTCTGGGGAGCCCAAGCAAAATGAAAGCATGTACACACCACACACACACACACACACACACACACACACACACACACACACACACACACAGGCAAACACAAACAATTCCTGAATAACATCCTAGGATAACCTCTTTTTCCTATTACTAAGGCTTAGGCTGTTTCCCCAAAATTTTGTTCTACATCATCAGACTGAAGCTCTTGCTGGGAAGGATAAAGATAACAGCAACTCCAACTGAGAGGCTATTCACACTACTCATAATTATAGGAGAAGACTGCAGTCCTTAGAGGCTGAGTGGGGGCTTAGGGGTAAAAAAGAAAACCATTCAGTCACAAAAGCCATCTCTTGCCAAGGTTGGATGATGGATTGTAACAGAAGTGCAAACACCCATATTTATCTATAACTTTAATAAGAGCTGATTTGACAACTCATTTTATTAATTTAAATGTGATTTAAAACAGCTGATAGCAAGGAAGTAATTATTTAAGCAAGGCTTTTAACTAATCAGTTTCCTTTTCTTGGGAATGTAATTTTCAATAATATCTTCACAGTGTGATGGAATGGTATGCAATTAATAAGCATAGTTTTACTTGTCCCTTAGCATACTGGGACCAAACTACAGCCTTGTATTATCACTTCACCAAGAAAATAAACATACCTTTTACTTTATCAAGCAAACAACTTGAAGTAACAGGATACAAGTTAGCAATAGATGCTCACATTCTTCTAGTTCCTAAACGTAAGTCCTTGTTCCTAGTTTACCAAGTAGCCATCAGTTTGAAGTGGGGGTAGAATATCCTTTTGAGTACCTAAAACTTTGCTACCTCTAGAGTTGGGTTGTACTTAAAATTTCAAAATATATTTTGCTTATTTTGTCCATTAGATGCTAAAATGTAACTAGAATGTGACAAAATTACTACTGTTAAACTTTGTCAGTTCAGCAAGAGTGTCCATTGCAAAGAAAAATGAAAAGCAAAAACAAACAAACAAAATAAAACATAGCTCTCCTCTTACGTAAGCTAGTGATATTAAACCATTGTATAATAGAATATCAGTGGATGCTAAGAGCGTCTAATGGAAGATGGTAAGTCAGGCCTCAGCTGCCAAGCAAGAAAATTCAAGAAGAATGAAGGTATCGAAAAGTTGGGGCTATATTTTCCTATTATAAATTTATCAGGGACCCTGGGGTTCCCTTTAGCAACATTTGGCCGAACATGTTTGCGTCTCTCTAATTCCCACTGCACTTCACTACGGAAGACTCAGGAACAGTAATGGGATGCTGAGTCTGAAAGAGAAAAATCAGGATTTTTTAAAGGAAACTAAGTGTCTTCACTTTAATTTTTATTTTTTTTTAGTAATCTTTCAGCATCACTAATGGTCTTATGATAATAATCACAGTGTATAATCTGACACAATTGCTCTTAGAGAAATTTTCAGTACAGGACTGCAGCCTCTGTGGGAGGTAGCTGTCTGAATTATCTTAAACCACTACCTGTCTTCGGCTACAATAGAAAAGCCCTTTAATCAAAATAATCCTTTTTCAAAAGAGCAACTTTTTTCCTTCTGCAATTCACTCATCTTAAAAGAGCACTATAGCTTCTGTGCATAACTTAATTCATTCTTCAAGACAAGTACAAAATTTGTCACTGACATTTAGCGCCAGCCGTAGGCAATGGATAAAATGAACTAGTTAGCAATTTAACCTGTAAAAAAACAGAGTGGGATGAACAATTTTCTGCCATCAAAGCAAATGGCTAACATTTAGCAGGATTTTATTTTTATTTTTCAGCCCATCCCATCTTCAAGAAGAAAGAAGTCAGGCTAACATTTTTTCAGGGTCCTAAATCTTCCTCTCAGCCTATTCCTTTAATGGTTTCAAGTAAATGACTATCCAGAGGATAATTAGGCACTGCGCTGTCGCATCGTGTCAGGTCACAGCTGGATTTAGTCAGCATTAACCTTTGGGGAGAATTGGAATATCAGTATCATTTAAAATTAAAGACGTGTAAGCAGGCATTTCTGGAGATGTTAGAAAAGTAATTGTCTGTAAATTGTTTGACCTTGAGATTTAATTGCATGCACAACACACACTCAAGCAAGAGCCCTGGACTGTCTGCATTCTTGTACCTCTAAACCTCTCACTGCACTCGGCCTCTTAGCCTACCTGTGGGTTTGTTGTTTTTTTTTTTTTTTTTTGGTAAAGTATTAAAGATTTAAGCCTTCAATTTAAAACAAAAGGTTTGGAGCATTGTGCAGGATAGGAAAAATTTAAGCAAATATGCTTATCAGTCAGAATACTAATTTCATTATAAAACTTTAAAAGCATACATACCACAGTCATGTTTGAAAGCTAAGTTTAAATCTCAGCCACACCTGTTCCTTTCTACTCACAAGTTTGCATATTTTGCCTTATTCCCCTTTTCCTTAATGAGACAGCTTATGCTTTCAAAGTCCCTCAAGCTAAGCAAATCTCTCCACCGCTTCCACTGTTAATAATGAAACTTTGTAATTATACAAATCCAAAGTGGCCAATCAGCTTTCCAGGCTGAGCCTTCGGGTACCTCCTAAATTATTCATGTGACACTCAGGCCTGCGAACTCACTTGCTTATATTAGAAGCCTAATTAATATTTAATCATATGTGCAGAGGCCACTTAGCATTGCACTATCCCTGAAAAAGGGGGTAAATATAAATGTGCATATGCCTCAATGTAAACCTCATAGTATGCAAAGGAAATGCTGAGGGGATTCAGGAGTATCCAAAAGAAAAAAAATAAATAAACCCACTAGGTATCCCTCAAAGAGCCCGCTGCATGCCAGGCACTGTGTGAGGCTTAGCAAAAAGAAATACCAAGTCCCTATCCACCTGGGCTGCTGTGAATGCTTTCTTTCAAACCAAGTAAATATTGCCTCTTGAAATTCCAAATAAAGAGAGAAGACAAGGTTGCTGGGGTGGGAGCTGGGGCATTTTTATCCAAAGTTCTAGAAAGAATTTGGCTTTGGATAGCATTTATTTTGCTTCTTAAGTGACTACAGTACTGTAAAGCAGCATTCAGAATACCTCAGTAAGTTTTTCTGAGACTTCTCTATTTTTCCCTCCCAGAGGAAGGGATATAAAAATAAACCACACATTACCTAGCTTTGGCAAAATATACATTCTCATCAATGAATTAGTACCTTAATAATAGATGCAGATAATTCAGGAAAAACATTCATTGAGTGCCTAGCATGCAAAAAGCACTCATACATTCCAGATATATGGCTATCAATACCTACCATTCATTAATCACTCATTAGTTCTTACCTTAAACTTCTGCTGACTGGAATTTTACAAAAGATAACTAAAAGCCACAGTACCTGTTTGTCTTTAAGAGAATGGGGATTATCTCTCAGGCTTTATATTTCAATAAGACCATAATGAGAAGTTCTGCCTTCCAAAGGCAATGTTTGGGCTGTTCATTAACAATCAATAGAGACTGCATGCTGGTATTGAAAATTTGGCCCAAAACCTCTGGGTGTGGATTTTAAAGACCCCAGTGACAAGGCTCCTACTATTATTCTACCCAATGGAGATTATGTCATATCATACTATAAATTCATATAACTGTAGATTAATGCAGCTCTCAGACCTCATCAAAGATGTTCCTTTGTACAGTAGATGTTGGTTAAGGCAGAAACTTGTAACTGATGAAAATGCAGAGTCTGAGTGAGTGAAGAATGCTCAGCCATAAATGGGACATCTATACCACCCTAACACATGAAAGAAAGCTCAGGACAATCTTGTAAGAGGGGATGGAAGGACTGTAAGAGCCAGAGATCAGTTAGGATCAGAGTAAAATAGTGTCTAGACATGATACAACTGCTACCTTCGTGAGCTCAGAGCAACGTGGTTGACCAGACAAGATCATTACAAAGTCAAAGCAGTCAACCTTCAAGCATGGAGTAGGAAGAGATTCACGGCCTACAACCCCTAATGAAGGAGCTATGAACAGTGATGGCTTCTAAAGAAGAGTCAGTTTTCTTCAAGAGTGTGGGTCCTGATCGTCAACCACACTCCAGTGGATAGTCCCACAGCACAACTGGCAGCACAAACTGGACTTGATAGGCTATAGTGGAAGGGGAAGGCAGGAAGTTAGGAAGTAGGGAGGTGGAGTTGTGTCTGAGAAGAGTTGGGAGAAGGAGTGGGCATAAATATCATTCAAATACATTGTATGAGTTCTCAAAAAATTAATAAAATATTTTTAAGGAGAGATGGCATGACTGCAAAGTCTGTGAACCACATGATAAAATCGTGTCTAACTTTGTGCAGCCCCAGACCACATGCTGTCCTTGTCTTCCATATTTCCAGGCTGACATTTGATAGGAATTATGGACTGAGAAGTTTAGATTGTCAAAGACAAATTGTGGGGTATGCTATGCTATGCACTTCTTTTGAGAGAATGGAACCTGACCATATGCAAATGTACTCCTGGGGATCCCAGGTCTACCATCAGCAGAATCTTGAGATATGGCTGGGATGTCACAACTAGAAGTCTTGTCTGCACAACCTATGCTGGCTATGGACATAAATGGAAGCTCAGTTGTATGGTAGCATTGATCAATACTCCCTCCCCAGTGAGGACCACCTCTGAAATAGA
This sequence comes from Peromyscus aztecus, assembly GCA_902168405.1. Classification (NCBI taxonomy): domain Eukaryota; kingdom Metazoa; phylum Chordata; class Mammalia; order Rodentia; family Cricetidae; genus Peromyscus; species Peromyscus aztecus. The sequence goes on along the minus strand of CABHPQ010154076.1, from coordinate 30,039 downwards.
GAGTCTAAGCCTGGAGAGCTGTGGGAAGGTGGAAGGTATGTCTAAAACAGAACTGAAATCTGAAAATGTGCAGGTGGTGGAGAGAGCACAGACACAGTGATTGAGAGGTGAACCCCCGAGCCTCAAAAATGCATTTCCGCCCAATTAAACAGTGTCAAAAAAGTTAAATACACCCCTATAGTTAGGACTCTTCTAACACATTCTACACTAACTACGGTGGTGTTGTTTGGTAAATACATGAAGTGATTCACAATACCTTTGCATGTTATATTGTAGATGGATAGTCACACAACTGATAGACGTAAGGCCTATAGTTCCTAGTCAAATTAAATTACTTCTGTCTCTAGTATTATCTGTGACTTTCTAATGACAACCTTATGCCACCATGCTGACACCACAGGCAGTTAATATTTTATTTCCTGTCCCATTTCATAAAACCTGAATGAAAATTTGTCAAAGATTGGTACAGGTATAACATTCTCCAAAGTCATCTGAAGCAAGAAGCTTGAAGCTATAATATGACGAGGTCATTTTAAGAAAAAAGAGTACAAGATTTTTAATCAAAGTTTAGACACAATGAGAATATATAACTCTAGCACAAGAAACTTCAAAAAAATGATAGAGACTTAGAAATTCAAGTCACACTGAAAAAGTTATAGCACCTACAGAGAAATGATTCTTGGTAAGAACCTGACTCCCTCATAGACACTCCCCACCTGGAACACTTCATATTTCCTGTGACCTCCCGAATTCACAAAAACTAGTGCAAATGAGGAGCCCTGACACTCATGCTTCATTAGCTTCACAGGAAATCTATCTCTCCCAAGATTGTACTCCACCTCAAGCATTGAATCTCAATATGTGAGCACCCATCTCTTCAATCCCCTTTCACATGCTGAAGACCACTGCCCCTTTACTCTGCATATCATCTAAGGTGAATGACAGTCTAATTCACCATGATATTTCTTCAGCAATAGCAAGTTACCTTTGCAAGTCCCTAGCTTAGAACAGGTGCTCAACAAATACATTGAATTACAAAATTATTTCTCTGTGTGTGCATGAATGCGTGCGTATGTGAGTGTGAGTGTGTGACTGTATGAGTATGTGTGTGTACGTGTGTATGTTTAATGATTGTAGAAGATCCTGAAGGTAGGAACTGAGATATTAAACACTTGAAGTCATTTCAGCACATAAAGTCAAATCATATGTTCATTAGGCACCCAATAAACAGTAGAATAAACTACGGTTAAAGTGTCATATTGAGCATAGAAATACAGGTTTGCATATCTGTAAGAAGCAATTTTATTATTTTAAGAAAAAAGTTGAGGGCTGGAAAGACAGTGGTTAAGAGCACTGGCTTCTCTTCCAAAGGACTAGTATTCTATTCCCAGCACCCACATTGCAGCTCACAACTATCTATAAGTCAAACTCCAGTGAATCTGACACCCTTACATAGATATACATGCGAAAAAAACCAATGCACATAAAATAAAAAGAAATAAATCACAAAAAAGAAAAAGTTGAAAATATACATACAGAGTTGAAAATGTCAGGTTAATTATAGGTGTGTACATATATCATTCTCATGTGTTTAATGGCATTACCCATAACAACAGAGATTTGTGTCAATGAGAGGGATTGTGTGGAGGTTAACAAGATGGTGTATGTGGGTAATAGCTATATGTACTGCACATAGCTATTGCACAGCTCATGTGTGCTAAACTTGCCAAGCTGAGTAGTACTGCCTTGAACAGGCTGGGATACACTGAGAAACTCGGTTCCTCTGCTCTTCTCCGTGGCAACAGCTGACTGGTTTCCCCAGTAGGACCAGAATTTCAGGAAAAGTTAGAAATTCAAATCATCATGACAAGTCTCTCAAACCTAAGTCCTGCTGATAACTAGCAGTGAACTAAGACACTAGTTCAGTGCAAGGAAACATATCTGCAAGACATCAACATAAAAACTCTAACAGAGTGTTCGTCAGAAACACAAAGTGAAAACAAATATCTATATTTCAGCATCAATCCTAAATTCACTTCTCAGTGACACTTTTTATGAGTATCTCTTTAAACATAGTGACTTCCAGAAATATTGGACCTGCTATCTTCATCAAGTACCTTGTACTTTGACTAACATGAAGGTGAAACACAACAAAAACTAGCTGAATAAATTATTGGAGTAGAACTTATCAGTCTCAGAGGCAAAATCCAAAACCTTATTACTAAGAGAAAAAAATACATGCACAAGCACACACACACACACACACACACACACACACACACACACACACAGAGGCATAGGTGTATGCACGTACATACACATGCACAGGTGCACACACACACAAATACACATAGGCATGTGTGTATACATGGACATACACTTGCATAGGTGCACACACACTAGCATAAGCATACACACACATGCACACACACAGAAATGATGCAGACAAATTTGGAGTAATGGTTATTTCCTAAAATAAGGATAACAAGACAGTAGAGATGTACATGAAAGATTTCACATTTGTGTTTTTTCTTAAGTCAGATGAAAGACAGTTGGTACTAATTATATCACTTTTAAATTTTTATACTAATATATGCTTCATGACAATTATGTACTTTTTATATTTTGAAATAATGTTGGACTTATAGAAAAGTTGCAAACATATTACCTTCACTCAGTTTCCCCTTCTAACATTAGTTAATATCCTGCATTAGTTAGTTTACTTATCAAAATAAAGAAACTGCAACTAGTAAATTACAACTAAACAAAGTCCAGATTTTATTTACCTTTCACCACATTCCCCATCGGTGTCTCCCTGTTTCTTTATATCTGTAGTCTTCCACTGTATGTAGCTGTCCTATCTCCCAAGATGCATCTGGTCTGTCACAGGTCCTTGGTCCCTTCTTATTTTTCATGACCTCAATAGTATTGGTCAAATATCCTATAAATTCCCTTATCCTAGTTCTCTTCCATATTTTCTCATGGATAGATTGGGGCTATGGGTCTTTGGAAAGGTGACAATGGAGGTAAAGCACCCTTTGGTCATATTATATTATAGACAAATGCCAACCAGATGGTGTGAAGATGGGAAGGTATTCCCATCACCTGGTTATGGTGGTGCTCACTAGGATTCATAATTATAAATGTGCTATTTTCTTTTCCTTACTCAAAGCTTAGAAGTGAATTATTAAGCCTATCTTGTAACCATCCAGTCAGGAATGGAAATATTCTAAATATATACTTGTGCCTCTCTCTTTGGCTATCACACTATTTAAGCAATTGACCCCAAGACTTCCTTCAGAAGTCTCATATTGAGAGAAGGAAAAGGATAGAGCTCTGGTGCAAGATAGAGTGGGAATTTGTCTCCAAGGAAGAGATTTCACATAGTTCTGACAATTTGTCAGCCCACCCTACGGAAGAGACTGCAGCCTAATGAGTAATGATGGACAAGACCACACCTTGACCAGGACTGCTTAGCTATGCATACCTCTCACTCTCTATTTAAAGCTAAATTTTCATCAGGACCCTGTCTTAGTTAGTGTTTCTATTGCTGTGAAGAGATGCCATGACCACAGCAAGTCTTAGAAAGGAAAACATTTAGTGGGGTGGCTTACAGTTTAAGAGGTTCAGTTATCATCATGGTGGGACATGGCAGCATTCAGGCGGACATGGTTCTGGAGAGGGAGCTGAGAGTCCCACATCTTGACCCTCAGTCAACAGGAAGTGAAATGAGATACTGGTCATGGCTTGAGCATATTTGAGACCTCAAAGTCTGCCCCCACAGTGACACACTTCCTCCAAGAAGGACATATCTGCTCTAACAAAGCCACTAATAGTGCTACTCCCTGTGAGCTTATGGGGGCCAATTACATTCAAACTACCACAAGACCCACAAGTTAGGATGGGGGAAGTCCACTTCTTTGTTCTGTTTTCCCAGTGTGGTTACATTGAATACATCTCCTTGATCTGATTTTCACTATTAGCTATGTCTCTAATTGACCTGTTTAGGACAGTTCACTGAGCTTGACTTGTTAGTATTGTCAAAACCTGGGCTTGACCCTAACTCCATAACTCTATAATATCACCCACAAGAGGAAAGAATGGGGAAGTAAAAAGGATAGGACAGAATTAAGCTATACTGCCTCTTGAGGGGAGTATCCATACAAATAGAATAACGTGTGAAATAGATATTTGTAACAGGAAAAAAGAAAAGAAAAAAGAATGACAAAAACAAGAGAATTATATCCCAGAGCCACTTTAAGTTTTCTTGTGACCCACGGAGGTAGTAGTAGTATCCACCATACTCAAGATAAATACTCCTGCACATTCAATAGATACAAGTCCAAAACCATCTCTATGTTTTTCTATCATTCAAAGAATAACACAATATAGATATCAATGTCTGACTTGATGGAAATGTTAAAGTGGTCTTATTTAAAGTAAAATTTCTCCATAAAGATTTGACTACCTATTATAGTCAAGACAGTGGACTGGTATTGGGGAAGCAAAAACTGGTCAAAAGTAAGCATAATGTTTGGGAGCAGCCCACCAAGGCAGCTACAATCTAACATAAAGGTATTGGGCAATTTGAAGACAGATTTCCACATAACAATAGTCCAACTCCTACTGAGTATATTTCTATAAAAGAAATATTAATTCAGTAGTATGTGGATTTGGAAGAGGGAAAAGTAGGGTACAATTGGGGGTGCCTGGTGTGGCTGGGCTGTCTATGAAGCTTAGGAATTTCTTCTTGTCTTTCTTCAGAATGGCATGGTATATCAGATTTGTAATCATCATCAGATTGACTGTTAAGTTCTATAGAAGATAGCCATAAGAAAGAAATCAGCCTCACTATGGATACCTCCAATGCCCTAATTGAGAGGGTAGAGTCTCAAAAGCTTTACAGAAATTACTACAAGACAAAGGTTAAAAATTAAATGCTTCACTGTACCAATCTATTGCCCAAAAAAACCCAGAATGACCCATGACTCAAAATACATCCATCTCATCCTCAGAACTGTGCCAACTGGTATTACAGTACTTTCTCACCAGTCTCAATACAGCTCAACTCCACCTAATTCAGCAGCTTCTACCAGCAGTCTCCTTTCCCAATATTAGACTAAGCCAGGATTTTTCTTGTATTATTTACACATTATTAAAATTAATTAAAGTAAAGAAGAAAGGGGGACTATATCACATAACTAAAAATTGACCGTAAGTTCAGGACACTCTATTAATCTTGACTCTGGCTTCATCTGGAAATTTCACTTTTAAGAAGACCCTTCCTTTGTGGTGGTCCCTGACTACATCAGGAATATAGCCCTCAGCCTAGAAACTTCACTGGAAACCAAAACCCAAGTGCTGACTCTGATTGGACTGACAAGGTCAGAGGCACACCCTCACATCAAACAGTGTGGCTGTGGAAGGGATATGTTAACAGTGCATGAGAAGATGCTTATTTTAACTGCAGAAAAAAAGAGAGCAGTCACATTCAAAGCATCAGAACTTTTGTTCTCCAGGGTAAAATAAATGTTCCATTGTTATAAAAATGCAGAGTAAGCCGGGCAGTGGTGGCACATGCCTTTAATCCCAGCATTCGGGAGGCAGAGCCAGGCAGATCTCTGTGAGTTCAAGTTCGAGGCCAGCCTGGTTTACAGAGCAAGATCTAGGACAGGCACCAAAACTACACAGAGAAACCCTGTCTCGAAAAAAAAAAATTGCAGAGTAAGTGGACAAGAACAACCATGTCTGTCATTGTCTGTGGATATCATTTCCCAAGTGGAATCATTTTTTGTTACTGTTGTTGTTCATTGTTTTACCTCCTTGTACAACTCTCCTTTGTACTCTCACCCTCACATTACTTTTTCATGAAATCTGTCACCTGATATGACATTTTGAAATGATTTGCTATCTCCTCTTTCAACGTTTTCATTAACAGGCCAATCTCGTGATTGAGTAATGATGTCTTCAATCCCTCTATTGGTAGTTATTCTTCTATTTGATATTTACTCTCTATTTCATATTTATTTCATCCCACCATGTAGTTAGCTAAGGTGTGCAATAGATACTCTTTGAGTGGATAAAAGATGCCATGACATTCTTTGCTTGACTTGACCTAAGCAAGCGCCATATGTGAAGGAATCATTTGATAGAGGTTTTCTGAGTTAGATGATCCTGTCTGATTCAAATGCCCTTTCCTGTGAATTTGCACGTTTACCAGACATTCATTATAGATCCTTCTCCATACTTGTGCACATTTTAATGTTAGTGATGTTGCTAGGTTCTAGGTCTCAAAGACTCTACTTGGTTCTCACAAATAGGTTCTGCTTTGTCTCACTTACTAGGACTAAACTGAGTTAAGAGAGAAGAATTTAAAATGTCCCATCATCTCTGTTTCCTCATATTCCAAATGTGAGCAAGCAACTGCCACATGCCCCACTGCCATGGAGCTGTCTTCTGTCATGCCTTCCTGCCATAATGTGTCATGCCCCATTTAACTATGAGCCCAAATGAAACTCTTTCCCATAAAAATTATATATACATATACAACATCTGTGTATATACATACATATATACATACATACATACATACATTGTGTTCCAACTAATTTTGTTAAATTAATCCTGATTGTCCTATATACAAGTTTCTGGTGGGGTGGCCTGCGTGGCATCCTCTTCCTCCATAGCTGATCCTGTGATCCAACTTGGTAAAGTTTTTAATAAAAGGATGTGAGATCTCAAGTAGATTACTTAGCCAGAGTCTTATTTATTCATCTGTGAAAGGTGCATTTTTGATGCTTAATTTCACTGAGTTTTCAAAATATAAAACAATGTAACAAACTTAAACAGCCAAGATGATCTCTGACATATGAAAGATATTGAACATATGTGCTCAGCCTGTGCTCAAAGGTCAATGAACCATCCTATTTGATTATCTTTTCTACTATAAAATCTCTCCATCAAAAAAAATTTACAGATATAATACTCCAATGATCTAAAATAATATTAGACAACTGAAAATTTAATCTAAGAACTTTCAGGAAATTACAATAGAAATTGCCTTTTTTGCTACAGAACCCAAGTCTAAGTGAAATTAGCTATCCTTCATGAATTTTCCTTCATTATCCTAAAATCATAGCTGGCCAAGTCCCTGAATTATGTAAGTGATTCCAGTTTACCTCACAGCTCTAATGCCTCCTATTACTGTTTTGTCTAAGACCAAAGCCAAATATTCATGTCAAGCTCAGATCCAGGCTTTGCTCGGTTAATAAGTAGAACTATAGGCTATAACCAATACAAGTTACATGACTAGAAGCTTCGTAAGTAAGTTCAAACAAGGACCTGAGAAAATCCTAGATGTTCTTTGAATAAATTGGTGTTCTATGGAGACATGAGGGGAAGCTATAAAGTTGATATTTAATTATTGCTTTCTTTCTTGTGGTAGGAAATATAAACCACAAAATGCTACTGTTTTCTACTATCCTCATAAAATGATCAATCAAAGCAATAAGGGGAAAGAATATGATTTCTGAAATCTCTCTGACTAAAGGTAGTCTACTTAGAAATCAGGTCTGGTTGAAAAAGAGAACAAAGAAACTAGCAATCAAATGACTCTATACATCCATTGTCCATTATGCCCTGGAAAAAATTAAATTCAAAAGTTAAAATCCTTACAGCTGAACAGGATGCTCAGTTTTTGTGAATATGGTAAATACAGGTTGTAGAGAAAACTTTTGTTTTCAGTTAAGGATTACAGGGCCACTTACATTATCAGAGAGGTAACATAGGATGCAAGGAACACCAGCACTATACTTGCATATGGCCTAACTAGAGTGAAAATCTCTGAACAGTAACAGTATGTGTATGAAATGTTGATTGACAGAAGAAAAGTAAAAAGAGGAAATTATGAATTTAAAGTCAGTTATGCCACCTTATAAATGTTGACTGATACATTTTGTGACATTTGCCAATCTCTTGTGGTCTAGATATCTGTTTCTGATGGAATTTGCATAGGAAAGAAAAGATAATCTAGGTCCCTTGCCTGGTGAGATCTAACAGTTGAGATCCAGGGAAGATAATAAAACTAAGATCCTTGAGAATGACACCCCAAAGAGATTAACTAAATAACCCTCCACACAAAGCAAGGATTTCTAAAGATACATATTAAAATGTAAAGTCATAGCTGAAAGTATAATGGAAAAATATACCAGTGTGTAAGGAATCCTAAGTACTCACTAGAAGTGGTGTGGAACTCAATGTATATCATGCTCATAGCTAAGATTTATTACAGTGAAATATAAAAAACGGTCATTCAAAGGAAAAAGTGCAGAGGGTGATGGCTAAGTCACATATGATCCATCTAATTTCCACAGCAAATAGTTGTGATAACATGGAGATGTGCTGTGAAATAATCCTTTTGTACACTGTGAAGATTTGTCACTCGGATTAGTTTAAGAATGGGTTAAATGGCCAATAGCTAAGGAGGTAGATGTTAGGCAGGACTTGCAGACAAAAAGAGAGCACAGGGATAAAGAAGGGCAGAGTCACCAGATGCAGAAGAAGCAGGAAATGAACATGCTTTGTTGAAAAAAGGTATCACCATGTGGTAGAGAACAGATAAAAAATATAGGTTTATTTAAGATGTAAGAGCTAGATAGTAACAAGCCTAAGCTACCAGCAGAGCACTTATAATTAATAATAAGTCTCTGTGTGGTTATTTGGGAGCTGACTGGTGGGACAGAACTGACTGGTGGGATGAAAACCCTACCTACAGAGATGTTTTCTAATGAGAAAGTATACTAGACACAGGACTTGGAGACTTAACTGGGGGGTGGAGAGGTATGGTCAAAGTTCTCCACAGTGATCAATAAATTCCATGACATTCCAATCAAACTGTACACAGATATTTTCAACAGATTGAAACCATGATTATAAAATTTACACAGACTGTCCAAAGGATGGAAAATTCTTCAGAAACAGTCACAAACTTTAGGAAATTGCAACCTGGGGTTGAGTTAGCTTCTCAGTTTATTTTTAAAAGTGAGTACTTTAATAAATGGTATCAAGAAAGTTGGTTTTATATGTGAAAATATGTTGCTTTCTACCAAGCAAAAGTCTTTTCATATGGATTAGATATAGAAAAACAATACTAAAAAATGCTTAGAAAATATATGAGAATATACACTCACAAAGCAAATGATTCTTAACACAATGTGCAGAGATAACTCATAAAGCAATAAATCAGTCATAAGATCTACTATTCATCAAAAGTACAAATATCTCAACATGTTAAGTAACAGTAAAAACACCACTATACAGAGATGGAAAAAATCACTTTTGAATAGATATAAATCATACTGTAGATCCCATGAGAAAACTAGCAAACATACCAATAGGAGTGTAACAACGAGGAAGATGGGAGACCCAAGATTACACAAAAATGATTATAGAAATGTATATTTAAATGATGCAGTATTATTTAACACTCATTAGATAAGCAAAAAGAAAAATAGTTCTAAAAACTAAGGTTCCCTGATATTGTGGTTTTCCAGTTGGTTTCTTATGCTTCTGGAGATCACAGCACTCTTGGAAATTTGGTATCACCTAGCAAAAATAAGATATAGATTCCTTGTAACCCCAAATGTGCTGTCTCATAAACAGTCTCATAATGAAACATATGCATGAGTGCTCACAGAAACACTGTTCCATCCTACTATTATCAACCAGAACTGTGGAGAGCTAAATATAAGAATAATGAATTTTATGTGTTCACATCATGAAATACTATAACAGTAGGGCAAATAAACAAATGACTGGAGGTGTTTTGACAGTAGATGACTTGTTCATTATAAGAATTGTAACAAAATTGAAAGCTCAGATCAAAGATTGAGATTTGTTGAATTGGGGGATCCAATTTATTGGTGTGGGAAAATTCAAGGAAAATTAAGTTTGGATAGGTAGAAATCAAGATTCTAGTTTAAGTGAGCACAATGTTACACACACATGAGCAAAACAGAAAGACGCCAACACAAAAACAAAAGCAGTGGGGATGTCTAAGAAGTATTACTTGATATACCTATTAGACAATCCAGTGGAGAAATTTGCATATAGACTTATATAGTTACCTGCATCTCAGAATAAATATGAGGACATATGCCATATTTCAATAATTATTATACACTTTTTAAAAGTTTTGCCCGGCTTAAGTAGGAATTTCTTTTATAATCAATGTTGTCTTACCAAGAAAACTAGAAGATTTTTCCCCCCTTTTGTAGTATAAAAGTAATAATACATCAGAATTCAATCTCAGAATCAGTGTTTCAGGTATTTTGGATTAAAGATTGCATTAAAATAAAAAAAAATATGAGCTCACACAAGAAGTATAAGCAGAGAAGGAAGAGAGTGAGGAACACAAGATGAGCCCAAGGGACAGAACAATGAGGCATGTAGAGCACTGGAAAAGAAGGAGGCATAGGCAAAAAAGAATAAAGAGTAATGAGCTAACCAAGAACCCCGGAGCCAGTGAGACAGATAAGTGGACCCACCCTCCCTAAGGTTATTTGTCTAGAAGTCCTTAGATAAAATTCTTTGAAGAATATGTTAATCTCGTGTTCCTTTGTTTTAAACACTCCTTACTTTTGAATGACTGAAATGACCAATGACTGCTGGAGTTCAGGCTGCTAGACTAACAACTGTCAGACCCTTGCCCAAAGACTCTCCTTCGTATCCGCTGCCTAGAAGCAGAACTTGGCAACTACCCCAAGTGGAGAGACGGAGGCCAGATCAGAACTACTGTTGTAATCTTTAGGGTCCCCGAGTCCAGTCAGATTGTGGATGGTTCTGGTGTTCTTCCAGGTTCACTGGGGTAAGCAGTAGCTATGGCTTCAGCTCCATCACATTTGCCAGAACAGCTTGTAGCTGTCAGTCAAGCAACTGCTTGCTCTACAGTTCATCAATTTGTCATCGTGACAACTATCATTGCTTTAGATACATCCTGGTCTCTGAAGGAAATTCCCTTCCATCCAAACGATACTGGAGACATCAAACCAGCAGTGGTCGCCCAAAGATACTTGCTTTAGTCACAGGAGCTACAACAACTCTTATGACCACCACTTCGCTTCAGGAGACTATTAGAGCCACAACTATCAGAAGTTCTAAGCACTTAGACAATGAGAACTTCAGTTGACGCTTTGGCAAGCCCACCACCAGCTGCCTTGAAACCTCCTTGCACCTGTGTTCAGCCCAGTGCAGAAGAATGCCTCCTTTACTGGTGACAATTATTATACCGGTATGACTGGATAAATAAGCAGGCATCCTCATAACTCTTCTTGTAATAGCCCAGGGGACACCAGCCCTACCACACCTCCACTACACAGCACACACACATACACACACACACACACACACACACACACACACACACACACACCTGTGATTATAACACAGACCCCCAATAAGGCCTCATTCAAGTGTTTCACTGTATATCTGTGTTCTTTATCACAAGTAGGGTGGTCTGAGTTGGCAACACAACAGCAGAAACTCTTGGGGCTGCCAGATACACCCAGTAGCAACTAGAAGGCCTCTGAAGAGTTTCAGAGTGTGTCCTAGACCTGAGACTGTGGACTAGGATAGGCCAAGGTTAGGAAGGTCTGTAGAAGTATAGAGAGGGAGGGACAACAGTAGAGAGCTGAAACTATGGAAAATGAAGGGCTCTGAAGGGCCAAGACTGTAGAAGAGCTGTGGACTACAACACCGAGAATACCTCCAGAAACCATCCACTTATTTCTAGCTCCAGCTGCCAAGGAGCTAAAACACTGAGAACTGAGGGTGTGAGCACCCCAAGTGCAGAGCTGGAACACTGAGAACTGAGGGTGTGAGCACCCCAAGTGCAGAGCTGGAACACTGAGAACTGAGAGTGTGAGCACCCCAAGTGCAGAGCTGGAAGACTGAGAACAGAGGGTGTGAGCACCCCAAGTGCAGAGCTGGAATACTGAGGACTGAGGCTCCTACACCTTAGGATCCAAGTTGTTGATACCAGGGCCACTGCACTCTGCCTATTTACACGTTCCTTCTGAAGAGAGTAGAAAATTCCTCAGCTGGCTGGAGTGACTGTATCCTGAAAATTAATAACTTACTTCAAAAAGGGTGTGTATGGTAGAGATCCAAGACTGGCCAAGTTGCTAAGAACAAGTGACTGCTCTGTGCTTGCTGTTAAATGAGATACACATATATCACCTTCTCCAAGGCCTAGGGAGCATCAAGGAAGAGAGACTGGGGGGAATTTAAGAGCCACATGATGGAGAGGATGGCTGTGAAAAATTGTCTAATGTTCATGACATGGCTGTGGCACTCATGAGTTCGCAGTACATGAGGTTGCCTTCGTAGGGTCTGCAACTGACTGAGCCCCTAAAAATTCAGTCATAGATAAGGGAAAGACTTATGGGGCTCCACCCTGCCCAGGGGTCATATTGGCAGTCTTCAGAGATATTGCCACTGATGAGTTATAGCGCTCCCTGTACCCATGCCCACTAGGGTAGACCTAGTTAAAACCAGTGGGTCACAAAGCAAAAGCAAAATAAAAAAAGACACAAAACTGGGATGAGGATGTGAGTGAAGAATAACAGGGGACCGGGAGAGTGAGTGTGACTAGAATGCATTGCATACATGAATGAACTTGGTGTAAAATAAATTAATTTTAAACAAGGGGCAATATGATCTACTCTGTAAAATCTGATAAGATAAAACAAAGCGAAAAGTACTATGAAGCCTGAAAAAGAGAGGGAACAAGATAGAGTGGAGAAAGGGAAGGAGAAAAGGAAGGAGACAGAAGATTAATTATTAGTTACCTAGTTGGGAATGGTTGAGAAAAATCTCAAAAGTAAAAAGTCTGATTGAGAAGGAAAGGAAGGGCAAGCAATTAGATCCAATGCTGTCCTTTAGGTGGTAAGTACATTTATCGGTTTATTTTTTCCTATTTCAACTAGCATACGAGCTCATTGTCTCATTTCTTTGCTTCCACCCTATGAATCTAAAACAGTGTTATGCCTTCTGAACAGGTGTTTGCTGAACTCTATCTCAAACTTTTACTAAAACCAAGAAGAAAAAAGTCGGAAAAAGTGAAGAGCTGAATTTGATGGTCTTTTAGGTAAGCTAACGAGGGATATTCTCGGAGCTTCTTGCTGCAGAACACAAACTAGCAAACAGAAGTTATTGTTGGGCATGTTTGAGCTCCAAATGAGCTAGTAAGCAAGAGCACAGTCTCACAGCAAGCAAAAGACAGAAGCAACTGTCATCTCACAACATCCCGACACAAGGAAAAGCTGTTGTGCACAATTGATGAGCGCACTCCTCTCCATGCAGGAGGACAAGAACCAATAAAATCAAGCCAGAATGTTGGAGTTTTAAGGTGGATGTTCTTTAGAAAGCTAAACTTCAAAGTGCCATTTCTGTTTTTCTCTTTTCTTTTCTTTCCTTTTTTGAGACAGGTTGTATGTGCCTAGGCTGGCTTCCAACTATGGACCCAAGGTTTGCCTTGGACTCTTAAATCTTTTGCCTCCACTTCTCAACTCTGAAGTACCTTTAAATTTTAAATTCAAGGTTTGTGGGAGTTTGTTTGTTCTTAACCAATGCAGTTTTAAAAATCCTCTCACCTCAACTAAAATGCTCTGTTAAGGAATGCAAATATGTAAAATTAAAGTCGGGGAAAAATGCAATTTTTAAAAGTAACTTCAATATGAAAAATTATCTTATGCATTTCAATGCCAGTTTTATTTATATAATTTATTTCACTAGGATATAACCGAGATTTTTAATGAGTGAAAGAGGAAATTTTTATTATATCCAGGAGAATGTATGGTTATATCTGCTTGCAGTATTTCTAAGCCCTTCCTCTGTGCTTCTTACAGCTATTTTGGAGAGAAATCAACTATTTTACAAAAACTTTTAGTTACAATTCAGATAGTTCACAGAGTAAATAGCAAAATTCAGGAACGCACTTCAATGTTGATGTCCTTATTCTAGAATCTGAAGTAGTCAGAATAATTTCAGAGAGCTATTACTTAAAATTTGCATTGCCTAGTACTACCTCATAACTTTTATTTAAATATTATTAAATAACATTACTTTATATGATACCATTTAACCAAAATGGACCCTTTAGTAATCTAGTGTGAACACAGCAAAAATGATCACGGTGCCCTTGTATTCTGAAACACATTCTACGGTGCACACTGTCAACAACATTCTGTGCAGAAACGCTTCTGCCTGGTTTCTCTGCAGACCAGCTACAGAGCCAGGAATAGGTTAATGAAATGCCTGCACGAGACGAAAAACAAATTAGAAGTGGTAATTCTGCCACTAAACCTCCGAAGGGCTATGGGAAAATAGGAAAAATAAAGCTAATCTTATTTCATTTTACTTAACATACTCAAAATGTCACCCCATTAAATCCTATTCTCTGTTTCCATAAAGAAACTGTATTAGAACTACTGTTTAATAAAAGTTCTATTGCTATATGGATGACTTTTTAAAAAAATTCCCCAACCCTGTACTATGTGCAAATATTCAGCAATTTTACATTCATGGCCTAAAATTTTAATTTAAATTCCCTTCATTTCCTCACAAATCAGCTTGGTGTGCTACGTAAAGGGAGCATGTAAATATCAGGCCCTTGAACTTTTGTACAAGAACTTCCCTTAAGAATAATCCATGCAAAGCACATGCAATTCCAAAAGTGATCCTACAGAAATCATGCTTCTAGTTAATAGCATTTTGTTTTCAGAATTTCTTTAATAGTTCATACACTAGACTAGGTTTTTGTGGTCTTGAAGATTAATACTGTACTGTGAAACTTTAAACTACCATTTTAAAACTAGCCTGGATCTGCTTATGAAAGTACCTATATTTCAGTATATGCTAAGAAAAATAAAATATATTATTTATAATCCTAAATGTACAAATAGCAACATGAGGATTCTTAGCTAAAAACATGAATACTGAAAAGGATATTAATGAGAATTAATTCTGCAGTATTCTAAAAAGAATCACTTATTTTGGAGGAATAAGTTAGAAAGTCAGCCAAATGTTAAAATGACCAATTCTACAGAAATATAATTCCTGAGTTATTTAAAATACATTATCATCTGAGAGAGCACCAACATTCTCCCTAAAAATAAATTCATTTCCTTTTTTAGTAGATTATTGGGTTAAATTCATGAAATCTCTGCGGAATGGTCATTCATTTTTATTTTAAGTTTTAACATATAAGAAAATATAATGTGATCTTTTCATCTAGTTCACTGTATAGGACCTGGATTCTGAGGCCTAGAGTGGTAAGGCATTTATCACTTCTGTATCTATTAAAACCTCCCAATAGTATCAACTAAAAATGTAAATGTATTTTTTGAACAATATCTTGCAAACATATCTTCCAATCTTTGCACCGTGAGGTAGAAATGTGTCAATATTACAACTTCCTATAAAAATCTACAAGTTAGATTTATCTTTACTGTGACAGATTTCTTGCCAATCTTCACACAGAGCTTCAGATTTGTATCACGGAGTTTGTAGAAAGTTTTAATGGTGGTAAATTCAATGTTCACAAGTACTGAGAACTCAGTGTAGGCAATGGCTACATTTGGGGGTTGAGGATCCTGCCATTTGTCCTAGTTATTCTTATTTAGTTAATATTGGGGTGAGAGAGGAAGCTAAGCAAGTTTTCTACCACTGAGCTACATTCCCAGCTCTTGTCTTTATTTTTGTATTAAATAATTATTCTGCTTGCAGCCTAAGGGGTTTATTTTTTAAAATGGAAGCTAGAGATACAGATCATTGAAGGTGGCGCGATATTTTACCACAGTCCACATAAGCAGCTATTTTGGAAATTATCGTCTTCCAATCTGAGGCAGCTAAGCACGTCCGATTAATAAACAAATGCAGATGATGGAAGCAATTGTCCACAGACACGGTCCCAGTTGCCTCTGGCGGCTGCACCACAGCAAATGCCGAACTGCTATAAAGGGCTATTCAGTTCCCAGAATCTCTAGCTTGAATTCAAAAGGGAAGCCAAAGAGCATCTACCTGCACGTACAAACCTAACTCAATTTCTAAGAAAAAGTTAGAGGTCACTTCTACCTATAAGTCATCATTTGAAGTGGATTTCAGTTTTACAAAGGAAACAGACTTTGAAATACTGTTTTTGCTTGCATCATTTCTAACCAGGGCCATGCTGGGTTGGAGAGCAAGCCGTGAACAGGCAGGGTGAAGAATGAAATAAATGCCTGGCTCACCTGACTTTCTTAGGCTCGAGTATTTGAGCCCTGAACCTTTCAGAAATTGATTTTGAAGAGAAAAAAAATAACAGTGTAATTCTGCAGTCTTTGTGTACACTAAACTTTTAAATTCAGACTTTTGAACAGACAATCTGGGTTATAATTTCTATTCCTAACATGATTGACATACTTAAAGTTATCATCATTAAATATCATATCAAGAGAACAACTTCTGTTATTCAAAACTGGCACAAACTAATTTTTCACATGTAAACCCTCCATTTTTACAATCAAATTATAAGGAATATACACAAAAATTGGCTTAAGTTTTCCTGTTCCAAGTGATAACAGTGTTGTGATGAACACCTGGTGGGAAGGGGGTGGGAGCTTGTTTATTTTTAATTCAGGTAACTGATTGCAGGAAAAAAAAAAAAAACACAAAGAAGGCACAAAAGAAAATACAGTGCAATAACCTGGGACAGCATGCTGGTTAGTTCACTTTCGAAGTCACAAGGCTTGAATTTCTAGAAGTGCCCTGTCTCACCAGCTTTCTCAGCATCATCATAAAGGTTATATGAGAAGGTACAGCTAGGCAAGTGGTAGACAATCAGCCAACGCTTACCTCCTTGAACACACACTAACGGCTTTCTAATAAATGCATACCTCTCCTTTTGAAGTTTTAAATAACATTTAAGAAAACTTTTTAAAGTCTACATTAAAGTCACATTACAGTTTATAAGAAATAAAGACAGCAGTACTTCACTTAAGAGACGGAGAAGAAAGCAACAACCAGTTCTTCAGGTACACAGATTAACCTGAAGAGACTGGAGGTTCCATTTCTGCCAGATTTGTCAGGTTTTTACATTTCTTATTTTGTTTTTATCCTAAAGCCCTGTTATCACATTTTCTAGATTCCACTCACGTTGTTTCTACAGATAACTCTTCTAAAATCAAAGAGGAAGGCGGCAATCCTAAACTACCTACAGAACCCACGGAAGTAGTCCAGATTTGAACAGAGTACATAACTTGTTTTTAAGCCATGTTAAATTCCTCATTACTACAAAATAATTCATAAATGCATTATTAATAACATATCTAATAGTTCTGCAAGATGTAGTTATAAATCTAAAAGTATTTAAGTACATGTATATATATTTCCACTCTTTCACTCAGTTACAATACATTTATTCATTTCAAAAATGCAAGAATGCCAAAACTAAAATAATCCAGTTAAAAGTATCATCTGTATATGCATATATACATGCACACATTCTGCTACATAGCTTGAAAATGGTAGTGTTTCTCTGAGGAATTTCCATGATCTAAAAAGATCATAGCATCTCTGTTTTAAAACTTTTTACTACACATGATGTCATCATTTAAGAAACCCTTCAGGAAGTTCAATTTCAAACAAGTTACAAAAACACTTTTATAATGTGTTTTTCTCTCTCTTTCTCGTTTTGTTATCAAAGGCCTTGATTAAAAACATTATTTTGGAACTGTGTTTGCATCTTGGTTCTTATATGTCAGATGATTATTTTTTCAATTTCTAGATTGGTTTTTGCAAATAAGATAGGAAAAAACTTCTTCCGTAATTGTTTTAAATAAAATAAATAGTGCATTAATAGAACTTTGTGACAAAACACATTTGGAATTCTTTAATATATACTGACCAAATTAATATTCCTAATATATTTCACATCATATCATTTCCCATATATATACTGAACATATAAAGTAAATAAGAAAACAGTTTTTAAATAGATAAAATATCCTTGCTTTAATCTTAAAAGGCAAGCAGAAAGTAAAATATTCATAATTATTCACTTGTTCACCATCCATAAAATAAAAACTTATATGTATTTTTCACTAAACAGCAGATAAATGCATGCCAAAAGAGTATGAACTGAAGTGTTTTCATTAGAAACTGTAAATAAAAAATTGAACTTCAAAAATTTTTTATTATAAATTGGTTTTAAATGTCTATTTTCTTTCTGAATCCAAAATGATTGAGCTGGGCACAATATTAAATAAAAAAAATAAAATGGTCCTTCTGCCTCAAAGACTCCTGAATAAAGAGAAAATTATTTTTGGATTTCTCTCTTGATCAGATATGAAATACTCTGAAACGCCACCGCTATAATTTGATAAAACTTTGATATCCCCAAATGAAAATAGGACTCAGCACTTTCATTTTCCTGTTGCTAAAGGAGCCTGGGTAAACTGATTTTTTTTTTTTTAATGAAAATCTCAGGCATAAAGGTGGCAGTAATGAAGCAAGCTTAAATATGCGCTGACCTTTGAAATGAACTGCACTCCACTCCTGGATGTTTGGCCAAAGATCTGGCTTTGTTACTGTCTCCATCAATTCCTAGTGTAAAAGATGTGGGTGTCGGAGCTGCCCTGCTCTCTGGTGGATGTCGACAGCATGGCTGCAAACAAGAATCCCCGACAGAGCCAGCCACACACCAGAAGAAGCAGGACAACTCACCACACATCTGTCAGAGTCAGAACTACAAGCACTCATTTATATTTCCCTAAACTCAGCAGCAAAACAAACTATAAATATGTCTGTGTTTTCTAAAGAGCAGTCTATTTGGAGTAATAATGAACATAGATGTTATGGGAGGATATACATTGGAAATATATAACACAAAGTGATTTCAAGTGTTATTAAAAATCTCATTTAGCTTTCTGTAAAAGCACACAATGCAAGAAATATTGAAGTTTCAAGAATCACACTTTTTGGTTGCTTGCTTTGTTTTTGTTGGTTGGGGGGTTTTCCGTGGGGGAGCTGGTCTATATGCTGTGTGTGTGTATGTATGTATGTGTGTATGTCTGTGTGTGTGTGTGTCTGTGTGTGTTTGAGACAGGCTCTCACTATGAATCTCAGGCTACACAAGCACTCAAACTCACAACCTTCCTGCCCCAGCATCACCAGAGCTAGGATTACAAACAGGTGCTACCACACCCAACTTAAGAGTCACATGTTTTTTTTAATAATTAAAAAAAAGCATCATCTCAAATGATTGCCAAAGCCCCTGGAAAGACATTTTTCTCCTTTCTTTCTCCTTTTATTGTGATTCTTTTTCTTTTTACGTAGGATAAACACGCCACATAGATGATTAGTTTGTGTGATATTGAAGGATATTTGAAATGATTTGTAGAGGTTCTGAGAAATTTGAGGATTTTACCCAACCAGCTTTCTTTAGAAGTGGATCACATAAGAGTCCACTTTATCAGCTATTACTTTAACAGCTTTTAGAAATTCCAGTTTTTAAAAGTGATATGAAAATGTACATTCCACACTGAGAAGAGCAGTAAAGCTAACAGAGATTGCGGTCTCACATAGATGTTTTCCGTGCTGTTATTTACATAATCTACAAATACTTGTAGGTGAAAGTGAAGTGCTTACATTAGAAAGTTTAATATATCATTTTGGGTATGAGCCCAACGGGCACCAACTCAGAGCTCATGTTTGCCTCACCAACGAGGCATTTCACAGTAATAAGAGGCACAGTTCCTACGTTTAAGGATTCTTCAGTCTTAAAAGACAGTGGTCACATGCAAAATCAAGCGAAGGAAATGAGACAAGTCAGTAGTCTATTAAATGTTTGAGTGTAATGTAGTTGCATTTGGTATAAGGGAACCAAATGCTGACCTTGAAATGATCTTAATAACTATTCTTGCTGGTGCATTATTTTTATTTAGGTCACCTATTAAAGTCCTCCAATGGGAAAAGTTATAGAGAACTTGAAAACAATACTTTTTATCATGGAAGTATAAAATTTGAGCATATTAGTAAGAGTATTGCTTATACTAAATGAAACACACACACACACCTGTCTTCCACATCACTCATCTCGCAAATGTATGTATGTGTATGCATGCACTCACTCCTGTGTGTGCCCAGGTGCACTGGACTTTGTTTGCAGGTGTGAAAGCTAGAGGTGAACTTTAAGTATCAACCTCTCTCTCCACCTTACGTTTTTGAGATGGGATCTTTCTGACTAGACTAGCTGGCCAGTGAGCCTTGGGGTCTGCCTGTCTCCAGCCCCCACCCCTCACACTAGGAGTAGAGACACACGCAGCCAAATTCCGGCTTTTACATGGGTGCTGGAGATCTGAATTGCTTGAGCAGCAAACACTTTATCATAAACGCTGAGCTCTCTCTCCGGCCCCATGATCTAGCAATATTTAACCTCAATGAAAGACTACCCAATAGTAACCAGAGATTTTGATTATCTCCTAAAGGGGGAAAGTCAGATATTAAATACTGAGTCTTATGGTCCAGAAAAAAAAAATGTGTTGGGAGATGCTTAGGGACAAGTATATTAGAAACTATTTATAATATATCCTATTTCATTCAACATATTTTTATTTTTAATGTTCATCTCAAAATCACAGTCTCTAAATTAATAAGTAATGCAGGTACAATTTATTTCCTTTTCATTGAAAATAGGGTTTTTAATCCTCACATAACACACCCTGATTAAAGTTTCCCCTCTCTCTACTTCCCCTAGTTCCTTCCGACCTCCCTTCCCATCCATATCTACTCCTTTTCTGTCTCATTAGAAAAGACCAGGCTCCTAAAGATAATAGCAAAATATAATGATAAGACAAAAACCATCGCAGTGAAGTTGTACAAGACAAACAGAGGGAAAAGAGTTGAAGAAAAGGCACTAGAAAAACATACAGACACAGAGACCCACTCATTCACACCCTCAGGGAGCCCATAAAAGCACTAAATTGAAAGCCAAAATATACACCCACAGCACATGTAGGGTAAAAAGAGAGAAAATACAATATATAAATAAAATAAAATAAGAATTAAAATCAGAAAGATGATCAAAAAATTTAAAAGCCATGACATGATATGAGACAGGGAACAACTTTTTAAAGAAGGGCTTTGTTGTAGCTGAGTGCATGGTGGGACATATGGCCTGTTTCTTTCTGAAATGGTGTTTATCCACAGAAATGCCATCAGTGGAAGATGTATTGAAAAGCTGGTGGTCTATTAAGGGAGCTTGGGACAGCTGCATACATTTGGTAATCTGTATGAAGCCATGGAAATGACACAGCAATATCCCATCTGTGGCTTTAGCATAGAGCTTAAAATAAAAATTCAAGATACAAATAAAAAGATCAAGTTCTTGTTAATGAAAAAAGAATACTCAACGTGGACTGCGATTAATGGGCTCATATCTAAAGGACTGTCACCTTTGGCTTTCTTATTATAAAGCATTTTCCTGAGATTTCTGTAACTTTAATAAATACTGATGTTACACATTTGCCTCCTAATGCTGTTTAAAGGCTGCTTGTGGGCAGCTATAATTTGCACTTTTATAATTTAGTGCATTTGTGAATAGGCTTCAAACTCATACAAGTGCTAGGAAGGGGCAGGGCAGATGCCGTTCAGACTTCCCTATTTGGCCCTGCCAAGTCCTTCATTCTGTATCTCAAATACCCAGTCTATTTAAAACTCGGTGTCTCTTAATAGAGATTACTAATCAAGCTGATTTATGTGGTAGTTTAGGAGGTAGGGTCATTCTTTTTTTTTGTCGTGTTGTTTCTAAAGAAAGTTTAAGGCTTACAAAAGCCACAGATTGACAGCTCCACAAAATGGAAATTCACAGAACAGAAGTGTCACATACTAAGGGGATATGGCCTCCCCTTATGCTAACCTGCCAATCCGTAGTTCCAACCTGCAAGGGTCTGCCACCAAATCCAAGAGATTATTCAGTCCCTGTGCACGTTCACTCCTTTGCCAGGAAGGGGGCCAATTAGTTCCAGCTACACTGGTCATTTCATTTCTGCCTTTATTTTTTTCTATTGGGGGCATTTTCTCTCCATAATTTGGATGATTTTGGCCCCCAGTTCTTTGGCAGGATACTATGAAATGGCTGTCAATCACTTTAAATCGCAGCCTAATGTGAACGAGAGCCTGAGGTGAAAAGTTCAGTCATTAGCTATTGAAACCATTCAGTTCTCCATTGTGGTGAGGTTTGTATTGCTCAGAGAAAACAAAAATGATGGTTACAATAATACTAAGAATTTTAAGATCATATTGCAAATGTTCTTTTAAAATAACGTTCAACTAATTAGTTAACCTCAACTCCTAGTCTAAAACTTCTTTTGAACATTCATAGACTATTTCCAGAAAGTTTTACATAAATTAAAATACATACCATATTACTCCTGACAAATTCTATTTGTTCTGTATTTTGAGAGGATAAATGCTCAGTAGTTCTAGTAAAAGTGTAATGTTAAAGGAAAAAGTAAAGATATATATCTGAGGATTCTTAACCTAATTAAGATAGCCCATGCAAATATCATGCCAGTAATGCTAACACTGGAATTCTAAAAGAGACTGAGCAAGTGGAAGTAAGTTGATGTGAATACGCTAAAAATTCCATCATTTGTAATACGTGAGTGTTCAAGTAGAGTTTAACTGTTCCCTATTGCTTTTTTCTGAGAAGGAAAGACAGAGTTAAAGAGTTTTAGATGTCTTGAGGAAGGACTGGCTGTGATGGAGGTGGAAGGATTTCATACAAGGGAGGAAGGATCTGGAAAGCAGACTTCTATTGATGAAATGTCCTTGGCCGCTATGTCTTGTGTACACACTTGGCACCAGGCTAGTGTGACACGCACAGCTAAAATAAACATTAAGCCTCACAACAACATCCAAGAAATATGATATAAAATTTAAGAATGTGATACTTCACTAAAATAATGTACATGTGAATAAACCACATTTATCTCCACCAACTACAGAAAGTTCCAAGCTGCATTTCCTATTCAGGAGTCCATAGCAACACAAGTTCTCTCCAGTCTACCTCTAGAGGGCAGTAGAACAGGCAAGAACATTGTTTCCTCGGGCTGAGAGGCTGAGAAAGTGGGGAAAAAATACAGAGAGAGAGAGAGAGAAAAAAAAGCTAATTAAATTTGTTCTTTGACAGTTTCTTACCTGTATATAATGCATGTTTCTTACACCAAGCAATATTTAAAACAGCATTTCAAGGAATTATAGATACACATATGTGCATAAATCCTAAAAATGTTGACTCATAAAGCAAAATCTTTCCACTATTTGTAATATGCTCTATTGTAAATGCAGTTAACAATACTTCTAAAACAATATTCAGAAAGTATCAGAGGGAAATCTGCAGCCAGAGCCCACTCCAAAATACAATTATAATTAATATAAATGTTACTATAACATTTTTAAAACATATTCAAAGCTCAATATTGTCCATATGCAGAGAGATACCTTTATACTCAAATAAACTACTTGTAATCACTGACATTATTAACGTACAAATAATAAAACTGAATTTATTTTAGTAATGTATTTGGATGGCATTTGCGTATAAGTATTTTTTAATTAACTGAATAGTTTCAGACTTTTCAAAAGTTGCAAAAAATACCACCATGCTCTGCACTCTTCCCACATGCTTTAGTGTCAACATATTTCTGATACCTAGTCCTGCATAATTACCAATATCAGGAATTTTGACATTTGTACAACAATATCAACAAATTTTCAGATTTTTTTTTTAAATGTCTCCACTTCTCCCATGAGTCTCTCTCTTCTATGATCCTATTCAGGTTCCCACTTTGTGCTTACCTGGTACTGAACCCTTGACCCCTCCCCAGCAATCATTCCAGGAATCTTTGTTTATAACAAAGATGCAGAAACGTGTTTGTTTTGTATTTATTTTTGTTATTACTTTTACATCCTGACAGCAGTTTCTCCTCCCTCCTCTTCTCCCAGTTCTGCCCCCTGCCCTACCTCTTCTCCTCCTCTGTTTCTCTTCAGAAAAGGGCAGGCCTCTCTCATGGATATCAACCAGCCATGGCATATTAAGTTGCAGTGAGATATGCCTATACTCCTGCAATGAGTGAGCCTCCTTTTAAGGCTGGAGAAGGCAACCTGCAAGGAGGAAAGGGTTCTGAAAGCAAGCAACAATCAGAGACAGCCCCTGCTCCCACTGTTAGGAATCCAACACAAAGACCAAGCTGCACAACTGTAGTTTACCGTGCAGAGGGCCTAGGTGAGTCCCTTGCAGGCTCCCTGGCTGGTGGTTCAGTCTCCTACAGAAACTTTTGAAGATGTGAATTCTGACTAGAATTCTATAGAATGATACTGTGCCAGCATGTTACATCAAGGGCTTGTGTTGGAATACTATGTTAACCGTGGTCATTGGTCTAAGGTATACTTATGAGACTTTTAGAACTAGAAACCTAATTCCTTTTTATATCAAATGCAGGCCCTTCTAGATTTACCTAAGGGAATGACTTCTATAATAGCAGATGAAAGTAGAGACCCACTAGTTGATCTTGATCTTAGTGACATTAATATTAGATTTTTGTGTCTTGGAGATTTAACCCACGGTCTTGTGCATGCTAGGCAAAGTACCCTACCATTGAACCAGTCACAGTCCACAGATTTTATTCTTTGAAGGGAGTGGGAATATATGAAAATGGTATATGCACACATATGGCAGCCAGTGAAGGGAATCGAGTGTCTCCATCATATTCCTTTGAGGCAGGGTCTAGAGCTGGGTTTTTCATCTAGGCTAATGGCCCAAAGGCCCCAGTGATCCTCCTGTGTCCAGGCACCTAGGAGGCCATGCCCAGCTTGTCACTGAAGGGTTAATGACCTAAAAGCTTAAAAGCCAGAAACTCCAGACAGGAGAGTTGACCTGACTAATGACACTTAGGCAAGCTTCTCATCAGGAGACGCACACACCAAACCCTCTGGTATCCACCTCTTCCAGACTGCAGGGGAACTCACCTGCAGATAGATCCTTCTATCCCCAAAGTTTCCCCTTTCCTGTCCAATAAAATACCCAAATCCCACCAGCCCACAGGTGTACACTCTCTGCTCCCACAAGAGACCACAGCCTTTCAGTGGTTCTGATTAAAAGAACAATTCTGTTTCTGGAGATATCTGTCTGCTCTCCTTCATTTCCAAGTTGCCTCCATCCATCTTGATCTATATAGTTACGTAAGTGTTGGGACCCAACTCAGGTCTTCATGCCTTCACAGTGTATTCTAGTAACCACTAAGTGATCTCCCCAGGCCCCAGAGTACTTTCTTTTTAAATGCTTTTAAACATAGCTGACAAAAAATTACATTAAATTATGGCATTTTCAAAAATATGAAATGTTCATATTTCTAAAAAAAAATTTCATGTGGACAGAACCAAATTATTGGTAACAGTTGTAGTTCAAGTAGGTCCCCAGTTGTAGCTGAAGCTACAGGCCCAGGTTCTGACCACCAAACAACCCCAGAGACAGAAAATGAGGATAGATGGGTTAGTGGTACTAGAAGACCTGAGCAGGTGCCCTATAAATCAGTATTATCAGTGAGTATTGCCTGTTCCTGGCTTCCAGAGCACCAGGCGTGGAATCACCATAGCCTATCTCCAGGCTCTTTCTTTTCCAGATCTAATGTGTTGCCTGCTCTAAAACATGTTTGCTTCCCTAAAATGTATAACAGATAAGAGCAATAGCTCCGTCTGTTTACAGTTTCCTTGTGACTTGACTCCCATGATTCTGGCATTTGTATCTTCACTGTTTGTCTATTGGTCTTCCTTCCTTTTTCCTAACATTTTTACGAGTCTTTGGTGTATTAACGTGGGTACACTTGTATTTGTTTCCCCAATGTCACCTAGTACCGTGACTGGCACATGGGGATATTCAACCAATTCTTACCATGGTAATTCACTGTCCTTTGGTTATTAACATGGTTCATTTAGTGTGGGATACTAAAGAAGATTCTTTTAGTGAATCTTTTGTGAATAGAATGATATTGAGAGAAAATCCTACTGAAACAGCCAAATCATCTGAGGCCTCGGAAAGGAAAGGTGAGTAGTTTTTCAACAATAGTCTTTTATTTTATTCTTCATGAATAATTTTCAAGTCCCATGAAAGCATAGAAAGGTTTGTTTCACATGAAATTACACAAACGAAAAAAATCAAGAATGCAAGGGACAAAAAGTAAAAGTGGTTGCTTTAGACATTAATTGTAGAGTATAAAGAAAATTCTGTCTCTTCAAATGAGGTATAAAACCATGCTTCCTTCATCAGGTTAAAGGTCACCAGGGCTGTTTGTCAAGTAGCTGGCAGCACTGGCTCTCCTCTGTCCTCAGGTAAAGATGCTGTGCCTGAACTGCAGCAGAGTAACAGTGAACTAAGAGCTTTGCTCCAAAGAGAGGAGACTGAAGAGCAGAAATCAAAGCAAGGAAAGAAACGTGCCTTCGGACTCCAGCATGATCTCGTGAGACTCTAGAAGGCTAACTTCAATTTATAACTTGCTTTTATTCATAGCTATTATTATTGTTGTAATTATTATTATTATTATTATTATTATATCAGGTGCCAAGATGATTAAGAACCATAATCAGCAATAAAAAATTAGTTGAAAAGGAGTTTACATTTAGGACATTTTTGTATGCTTTGGCAGTGGCTAGGATGAAAGACAGGAATTATTGAAAGCTCAGTCATAGATCTGCATCAGTGTCTCCAAGAGTCATGGTCTTCCCTCCTATTTAACTCTATTTTTGATCTTTCCAATTCCCCTTTCCTTGTGCTCTGCATGCTTTACACACACACACACACACACACACACACACACACACACACACACACACA
>CABHPQ010154075.1:23196-47398 GCA_902168405.1 Peromyscus aztecus | reverse complement strand
ATCAAGGCCAGTATGGGCTACATAACAAGTTTGAGACTAGCCTGGAATACATGAGTCTCTCTCTCTGTGTCTCTGTCTCTGTCTCTGTCTCTGTCTCTCTCTCTCTCTCTTCCTCTCCCTCCCTCCTTCCCTCCCTCCCTCTCTCTGTCTCTTTCTCTCTCCTCTCTGCATCTGTGTGTGTGTGTATCTGTCTGCCCACCTGCCTGCCTGTCTGTCTTGCTCTCTATCTCTCTCTCCCTCTCTCTGTCTCTGTCTCTGTTTGTGTCTCTGTCTCTCTCTCTTGTGTGTGTGTGTGTTGTGTGTGTGTGTGTGTGTGTGTTATGTGTCTGTGTGTGGTGTCTATCTCTTTCTGTGTCTCAGCGTCTCTGTCTCTGTCTATGTATTTGTACATATAATATATATCTGATTAGATTTTCCTAATAATCATAAACTCCTGTGACTACATTAAAAGCACTGAATTATATGCTTTAAATAGGTGAAACACATGCAAGCTACATTTTAATAAAGCTGTGTTTAAAGTGAAATTATGTTATAGTTAGATTAGGAAGTAGGTAGACATTAGGTATTTGTTGGGCAATGTCAGAAGTCAGAATCTAGATTCTCACCATTGAAAAAGGCTTTTATTTGCGCCCTCCCCTGTCCTCCTCACCCTCCACTAGAGACAAATGTTCATGAAAACTCCTATTAGTTTTCTGTGGTTGCAATAACAAATTCCCACAGCTGAGTTGCTTGGTACCACATAAATGTGTGACTTCACAGTCTTAGGATTGTAGAAGAAGCTGATATCCCCCCTAGACTCCAGAAAGAAGTCTTGCCTTGTCCTTCATAGCTTGGAAAAGTTTCCATGTCTTGACCCATGGTCCCTTTCTCCAATGGCATTCAGTCTTTCTTCCCCCTTTTTTTAATTAAGAAATTTTTTTCATTCATTTTACACACCACCCCCCCCCCAGCCTCCCGCTCCCACCCACCACCACCACCCACTCCCACAGTAGAGGCAAGTCCAAGCCCTTCCCCCTGCCTCAAGGCTTCAGTGTCCCATCATAGGTAGAGGGATACAAAAAGCCTGTTCATGCACCAGGGTTGGATTCTGATCCTACTGCCAGTGAGCTCCCCAAGCTGATCAAGCTGCACAATTGTTTCGCCATGCAGAGGGCCTAGTCCAGTCCCATACAGGCTCCACAGCCATTGATCCAACTTTCACGAGGTCCCACTAGTTTGGTTTGGTCATCTCTACAGGTTTCCCCATCATGATTTTGATGCACTTGCTCATAGAATCCCTTTTCTCTCTCTTTGACTGGACTCCTGGAGCTCTGCCTGGTGTTTGGCTGTGGATCTCTGCATCTGCTTCCATCAGTCATTGGAGAGAAGCTCTGTGATGACAGTTAGAGTATTCACTGATCTAGTCACTGAGGTAAGCCAGTTCAGTTCAGGTATCCTCTCCACTATTTCTAGTAGTCCAAGCTGGGGTCATCCTTGGGGGTTCCTGGCAACTTCCCTAGCACCTGGTTTCTCTCTATCCCCATGATGTCTCTCTCTATCATGGTATCTTTTTCATTGCTTTCCCACTCCATCCCTGTTCCAGCTCAACCATCTCATTCCCTTATGTTCTCATCTCCTATCCCCTACCCTACATTGCCCACCATTCATCCCCAGTTTACTCATGGAGATCTCATCCATTTCCCCTTCCCAGGGCAATCCATGTGTCCCTCTTTGGGTCTTCCTTGTTAGTTAGCTTCTCTTCTCTACTTGTAGGTTGTTGTCTGGTTATCCTTTGCTTTACATCTAGTATCCACTTATGAGTGGGTACATACCATGTTTGTCCTTCTAAGTCTGGGTTATCTCACTTAGGATGATACTTTTTAGTTCCACTAATTTCATGATGTCATTTTTTTCTGCTGAGTAGTACTCCATTGTATATATGTACCACATATTTTCTTAATCCATTCTTCAGTTGAAGGGCATCTAGGTTGTATCCAGGTTCTATCTATTAGGAACAATGCTGCTATGAACATAGTTGAGCATGTGAAAACCCAGGACAGCTAAAAGAATCCTGTACAATAAAGCAACCTCTGGAGGCATCACCTTCCCTGACCTCAAGCTCTACTATAGAGCTATAATAATAAAAACAGCTTAGTGTTGGCATAAAAATTGACATGTGGACAGATTGGAATCTAACTGAAGACCCTGACTTTAACCCACACACCTATGAACACCTGATTTTTGACAAAGAAGCCAAAACTGTACAATGAAAAAAAGAAAGCATCTTCAACAAATGGTGCTGGCATAACTGGATGTCAACATGTAGAAGATTGCAAATAGATCCATAATGATCACCATGCACAAAACTCAAGTCCAAGTGGATCAAAGACCTCAATATAAAATCAGTTACACTGAACCTGGTAGAAGAAAAAGTTGGAAGTAGTCTTGAATGCATTGGCACAGGAGACCACTTCCTAAATATAACACCGGTAGCACAGACACTGAGAGCAACAGTTAATAAATGGGACCTCCTGAAACTGAGAAGTTTCTGTAAGGCAAAGGACACAGTAAATAAGTCTTTCTTCCCTTAAAAACAGATAATCTCTTTATGGATTTGGGAGTTAGATTAGTCCCACCCTGACCAGTCAGAGCTTCCCCCTATCTCAAGGTCTGTAATTACATCTGAATCATAATATCACAGGTCCCTAGGATTAGAACACAGAGATCTTTGCACTGGATCATAACTCTGCCTACCATTGCCATTTTTCTCTGTGCTTTTGAAAAAATATTTGTCTGGATACAAGTTTGGAATCACTCACAAATGTAACTGACCACAACTTTTGTTTGGAAACAGAATGTCCCCAAAGGCCTATTTGTTAAAAATGGTCCCAAGTTTGTCACAATTGAGGAGTGGTGGAAACATAAGGGTTGTGGCCTAGTGGGAAATTTATTCTACTGGGGACAGACTCGGGTACCATTGTGAGACCCTTGGTTCTTCCTATATTATTTTTTTCTTCCCAGTGGTAAGATGGGTGGTTTTGGTCTGCAATCTTCCCTCCCACAATGTTCTGCTTCACCACACACCCCAAAGTCAAGCTGCCAATTGATAACAGATCCAAACCCCCAAGTTCATCAGCCCAGTAAACCTCTTCAGCTGATTATCACAGGGATCTGTCACATCACCAGAAGGCATTGGACTTGCTATGAAAAGGAAGAGCTTCAAAGGTCTTGCAAAACCCATGTATTTTTCTGTAAGTACTCATTAAATACACCTGGCTAGTGCCCTTCATTTAGAAGTTAATGGAAAGCATAGCTCCAGTTTGGCATAAAACAATGTAAGTCATCTTAAACTCTCCAAAAAGCTTCTGGATTTTCCAGAACACTCAGGAGTTAAGCACCGGTGAAAACAGGTCTGCGGAACTAGACGTGATGTGATCACATGACCCGAACACTGCATCTCACTTAAGCACACATCTGTGACTAATCCGGCCATGAGTACAGGCAATCATTCTAAAGTGGGTGCCCTTTGTGTCCTCTGAGCAAGAGGTCTCCTTCAGGAAGGAGTTAACTATGTGATAAAACCTTATTTGCCTCTAAATGATGTCTCTCAAGTTTTAGCGTTTGTGCTTTCCATACTGAATATGAGATGCGGCCGAGACAGTTAGAAACAGCATGTGGGAAAAGAAAAGTAAGTAGTCAGGGTAGAATTACCTCGGGTTGTTCTTGAAGACTCTTTTTCTTTGCCTCCACTTTAGGCATTTGGAGTCAGTATGTCCTCATACCATGTAACAAAGTGGTGCCCAGCTTCAGGAGAGGCAAGTTAACATTTCACAAAATACACGCTTTAAAGATCAGCAATCTGGTGTTGGATAGAAATATATGGCCACTCTTCTTCCTTCAGAAAACATTTCCCTCCCCAGGAGAGGCCAGAACATCTCATCTCTGATCCTATCTGCTCCATTGTTACAACTTCTTATAATTCATCAGAATTCAGAGTCATTATTGGTAAGCAGACACAGATGCCCTAGAAAGTTCACAAGCACTGTAAATTGCTGTGTGATTGGTTGAGTGCATTAATGTCCTTTTTTATGTTCATTCCATTCTCCCATTAAAAGGAAGTAAAGTTGCACTCTATCATAGTCAACCTATTCCATAAGTAAAAGCAAGGAAATAGCATCTTGCAAGGCACATTTGTGCATAAGAATTACAAGAGAAGAATTTTTGTTTAAAGAATACAAGTAATAATGTTCTTCAGGGTGATTGAGAACATATTATAAAAAGCCTCCCCTTCCAGAGTCCACAATATAGATTTTACTGCATAATCTATGGCTCATGAGAATTACTATTTTGAATGGAAAAAAAAAAACATGGATTTGGCCTAGCTGATAATTATCTGATATTTAGGACTATAATTGTTTTTGCAGACATTGTTCGTGATAGTTGATGAGCAAAGATGTTCTTATGGTGATAGTTTCTATCATATCACTGATCAATATTAATAATATTAACATTTGTGAAGTCAGGACTGGGAAACACCGTTACAAGTGAGTGAGTATAAGCACTGAAGGGATTCAGTGGAAGTGACATGAGGAATAACATAATTTAAAAAGAGTGATTACTCTGAAATATACTGAAAGAGTAAAGAAGCTGAGGCAGGAAACATTCATTTATCAGTTCAACAGTAATTATCATGTATAATTCTAGGCCTTACTTTCCAGTGCTAATCTAACAGAAGAGATGTAAGAGATATGCCAGAAGGAACAGGAGACTGTAAAAATATGAAGGTGGTCAAACATTCAATAATTGTGGTGGAGTGGATATGGAATCAGGGTAGAGTAGCCAATGGGGATGCTGGTTTCCTAATGAGTGAAGGAAAAACAGTAAGGCAATTACAGAGAGATGATCTCAGAGCATGATGACTTCATTCCAAAACACATTAAACTCTGTATGTAGTGATGTCATCCAAGAAGAGGGGCCCAGCAGGCTGTGATGGTTTGAAAGAAAATGTCCCCCACAGAGAGTGGCACTATTTTGAGGTATGGCTTTTTAGAGTAGGTATAGCCATGTTGGAGGAAGTGTGTCACTGTGGGGGTGGGCTTTGAGGTCTCCTATGCTCAAGCAATGCCCAGTGACACAGTTAACTTCCTGTTGCCTGCAGCTCAAGATCTAGAACTCTCAACTCCTTCTCCAGCACCATGTCTGCCTGCATGCTGCTGTGAAGATAATGGACTGAACCTCTGAAACTGTAAGCCAGCCCAAATTAAATGTTTTCCTTTATAAGAGTTGCCATGGTCATGGTGTCTCTTTACATCAATAGACACCCTAACTAAGACACAGGCTTTTGGAAGAACTTATTGGAATTTTGAAAGGCTGAAGTGACTATTCCAGAGTCATCTATCAGAGATGTAATTTGAAACCACTGGGAGAATTTAGATGAAATCTGGAGCATTATATATAAAGTAGAATGGAGAGCTATGAACTGAGGTTCAGAAGGACCAATGGAAGAGATGAGAGGAGAATGTAAACAGCATGGAGTTAGAAAAATTAAAAGAAGAGAGATTTTTAACATGTTGAGAAAAGTCAACAAAAATCCATCTGAAGAGACCACTATGTGTACTCCTGTAAGGGATCTGATTTACTCCAAACTTTATACAATTCAGAAGTCAAGCAGCCAGCTATGAGCTAAACTTAACGTAAAATACAAAGATAGAGTTGCTGGATCCCAGTTTTGTTGGATGATTGTATTAGCATTGAAATGATAGCTGCTGTAATTCAATGCTCTTTGATAAATGTAGTCTGAGATTTTGATTAGTTAGCTAAAGACAACCACTATATAACAAATGAAATGCTGACAGATTTATTGTAAACTTGGCATAATTGACATAAAATCTGAACATCTAGGGAATAAGAACATACACAAACTAGTCTGATAAAAAATTTAAGAATAGGATTCCTGCTTTTTTAAAATCAAGAGCTAATGACCTTCCACATATCTAAAATTATGAGTTTTAGATGTAGAGTTTTTTTGCAGCAAATTCTCATGAAATTAGGAAACAATCTACTTGCCTTACCCAATTCCTAACTCTACTTATGCTTAACAAATCTGGAGGCCAGATAACTCTGAGCAATCCTTTTCTCAAACTAATTTAGTTTAGTAAATACAAAATGGACTATACACAAAGTATCCCACAATAACACACAAAAACAGTTTCAATGAGCTTAATCTAGAATAAGGGACAGTCCTCCTCCTAGTCATCACAGATTATAAACAAACAAACAAACAAACAAACAAAAAGCCTGGTGCCAGAAATGGGTTGCCTGTCTTAGAGTTATTTGCCACTGAGGTCTCATAGACCCCTAAACATTACAGGTTATTTTCATTGCTCTTGGTTACTCCACAAGACAGAACTCCTGCTCATCCATTATTAGGACCAAGAAACTTTGGCTAAATAAGTCATATGCCCTAAAGGAGAACCTGTCATTATTCTACCAAATGGACATAGTATTAAACTGACTTCTAATGACTTATTATTATACCCATAGATTAGTGCACATCTCAAAACCTGTGTAGAAAAGCTTCTTTGAACAGTAAGTAGTGATTAATACCAAGACTCACAATTGATCAATGTGCAGAACGCTCAACCCTAAATTGGTCACATTTGTCTCTTTCTCTCAAGGATCAGAGATCACAGAAGAGGGGGGTGGAGAGACTGTAGGAGCCAGAGAGTACAATCAAAAGTGTTTTCAGGACACAACACAACTTATTACTAAACATTTTCCATCTGCACATGTGAACTCACAGTGACTGTGATAACACACCCAAAACACCTGCAAGAGCAAGTTAAACAAAATACTAGCACAGAGAGGGTAGGTGGACACAAAACTCCACTATTAGATGAGGAAGTACTGGTAAATGATAGCTGCTGGGAGAGGGTTCTTCGAGGATGTGGCCCTTGAAAAGCTACTTACACTCCAGTCGACAGTCCTACACCACACACATGACACATGCTGGAAGCACTGATTGACTAAGGTTTAATAATAATAATGACACATGAAGTTGGGAAGGGGTGATGATGGTGAAGATGGGGTAGGAATCTAATGGAGCAGAGAATGGAGGGTGGACT
The DNA here is from genome assembly GCA_902168405.1 of Peromyscus aztecus. Lineage (NCBI taxonomy): Eukaryota > Metazoa > Chordata > Mammalia > Rodentia > Cricetidae > Peromyscus > Peromyscus aztecus. The sequence goes on along the minus strand of CABHPQ010154075.1, from coordinate 40,295 downwards.
TTTAAATAGAAGGACTCTTACAGTGAATTAAACTCAATTAATAATAGAAGATGGAGACTCTAGCGCTAGTTCAGTTTTCTATATGGCTTTCTCTCTTGAAAATACATTTCAAACACGTAAAAGAAATTGGAAACTCACTCAACATCTACTTTGTTTTGGACAGTTACACTTTTAATTCTTATCCCTCATATTTTTCTGGCTTGTTCTTTTCTAAAACTCTTCTTTTTAAAAGCTGTAACAGCTATTATTACAAAGAAGATTAAAAAAGAAAAACATCTGACTTTTTAAAATTCTACTCAATAGAATTTACTGAGTATCTACTTCAGGCTCAGTTTCACAGAAGAAAAAGAACTAATAACTTGCCCAGGTTCTCTGTAAGCTAACTAATCCACACTATAACCAACAAACAGAAAGAGAAAGTAATATAATATACTTTGTGGGCTGGGGGTATCCAGTACATTTTTAAGCATTTATACAATATGGCTCTCACCAGGCATGAGACATTGTGTTAAAGCATTCACATATCAACTCATTTACTATTCACAACAATCGCATAGGATAAGCCCTACTTCAATTCTTATTTCACAGTGAAAAGAAACAAAAATGAACTGAAGTGACTTCCTCAAGGCAGGTTGGTAAAGAATGGGACTGGAATTTGAACTATATTGCATGGCTTCAGATGCCAAATCTTCACACAGGACTGGGTGCACCGGGCAGAGCTATAGTGCAGAGAGATTTGGAACTCAAATGTGGGACTTGGCAGGTTACAGTAAATGCACAGGAAATTCTTTGAGGTTTTGATCATTGAAAACACGTACGACGTGGCACTGTTATGCTGGATATTAGAGAGGAAACTGCTAGAATCATTATTATTATTTTATGAAGTATATTTTCAAATGTTGATAGACGTGGCTGTGACCTACAATCCTGGTGTAGATGAGGGACCCTGGCTTTTGAGTAGCACTTGGTCCATTGTGCCAATATTTTGGGTTTAGCTGTGAAAATGCTGCACAAGGACAACGCTCTGATTAACCTAGTTTTAGATTCTTTCTTTTCCTGCATCTTAAAGCACCCACACTGAAGCCATTTCTCCCCAGATCTCATTGGAGCCTCCTTTCCTGGCCTCTTCTAGGCTTACACAGGCTTTGTTTCTCTTTGGCTGCCACTGCCATTTCAAGCTGAATATGCATACCATGCTTTCATGTGGCAGTGTGGGCAACTGATCAGAAAAGGCCCTGGGGCTTCCAATTAAAAATTATTCAATAAACATTAAAAAAATCAAGTATTTTAGGAGTGACATCAAATTCCTGTAGGGTTGTTGATATGCTCATTACTAAAGGTTTGCCAAGTTTTAATAAGACCCAACAAGAAACTGCAAATCTCTTCAGATAATTCTGTAAACATTTGGCTAGAACTGAATTTAAGAAAACAGAGAGCATAGATTTTACTGGTGTGTTCTTTCCAGATGGCTTCCATGTCACAAAATCAGTAACATATGTTGGCAGATCCAACTGACCTTCAGGCAGAAGTCTGAATATCTCAGGTATATGTCACCTCTCTCTGGCTTTGGTCTGCAGAGAGAGAGAGAGAGAGAGAGAGAGAGAGAGAGAGAGAGAGAGAGAGAGAGAGAGAGAGAGAGAGAGAGAGAGAGAGAGAGAGAGAGAGGAGAGAGACAGAGAGAGAGAGAGAGACAGAGAGACAGAAAGAGAGATACCAACAAAGATAGACAGAGATAAAATAGAGAGACCAACAGAGGCATACAGAGGAAGAGAGACAGAAACCTAGAGAGACTGACAGTTAGACAGAAAGATCCAGACAGAGACAAAGAGACAAAGACTGAGAGAGACAGAGAAGAGAGACACAGAGAGGAATAATTGTTGCGAGCACATTGTTCTAAGCATCTGACAGAGCTCTAGGCACTTTAGAAATGTCCAATTGATTTGAAGGTTAATAAGACAGCTAGGAATAGATGCTTCTCCATGGCATTAGTGATAGGAAAAATCAGAAGTGAGTGTGATCACACAGTTACAGCTGGATATAAAATGCCTAAGGATGGTTAAGGAAAGAATTAAGTTTTAAAGTGATTGTAATGAGGCTCCCCATGAGTGACCCCTCAACTCTACTCCTTGTGTAGATAACTTGGTTATATTTCCTAATTTTGAAACATCACCAACACCTGGCCACAGTGACTGATTTTTTTTTCCACTGTAGACTGTGGTCTCCAAGTTTCCATTTTAAGCAGTCATTTTAAAGCTTTAAATGTTCAGCCATCTAAACTTGATCCAAATCTTAACTTGGCATATGGACCATTGGTCCAGCTGCCATTATGAGAAAAAAAAAGAAAAGTATCTGAAGTCTTTTAAGGACAGTTCTGAATAAAAAATAAACATGCAATTTCCAAGCTTCTCTCCTGAATCCCAACTCTGAAAGAAATGTGCAGAAGAATTGGTCTAAAACTGTTCCAATACTGGTTTTGATCCAAGTGAATGAGGAGTATCTTCATTCATTTGAATTAGGATTCTGTCAGAGCAAATATTTGAAAGGAAGAAAGACCAATGTTCTCTCAAAAGAAAAGGTGACAATAGCAGCAGAATGATCCTGTCAGAACTGTGGGATGTCATCTGTGTCTCTAAGAGCAGCCTAGGGTATTTTGAAGACTGCCCATAATTTCCTTAAACACTTTTGTAAGCAATTTTTAGAAATTTGGGGAACAAATTTCAAAAGTTTTCACTAAATTTAAAGTGCTATAATCTTGTAAAATTGATTATCTTTTTAATTGATAGTATACTTATTGACAAATTAATGTAAATTTCTGATTTGATTGTTCTTGAAAGATGTATCTTCCTTTAGAAAGTACTGTTGACCCCGTTTTTAAAGCATTTTCCTTTTTTTCTCTAGCCAGGAAGGATGGCAGCAGCTTGTACATAGGTCATTATCCACAGCATGACAACACAAGGTGTGTGTTTGATTTTTCTAGTGTCTGCCTTTCTCCAGTTATTAACGGGTATTTCTAGGAAATATTACGTTTGGTGTTGAAAGTGATTCTCTGTTTTTGAATAAAAATCTTGTATGTGAACTTCATGCTTTCAATCTGGAAAACTCTCTGACTTTTATACTTCACAAAGCAGAAAAGGTCTGAAAGAGCTTAGAAGTTAAACAGTCCCAATACTTAAAAGAGCTGTGCAAAACTAAGATATATTCGTTTTGTCTGAGATAAAACCTTTCACGTTGTAGGACGGTTGTAAAGACTCGGGGTGTTCTAGGGAGCAGTGAAACATCTCAGCTTGCATGGGAGCTCCTTAAGGAAGGGAGGAAACAACAAAAAAGGCTTAGGAAGTCCCTGAAACTGACTGGATTCACCAGTCTCCTTGCTCTCTAGGCATGCATAAGCAGTAAGGACAGATGAGAGCCCCTATTAGATAAGCTATGCTGCCTAGAAGTTCAGAGCGGCCACAATACCTGAAAGAAGCAGAGTGCCGCCTAGCTGCCTGAAAGAGACACCTGCCAACCTGTTGAGCTGCCACTCAGCCTGGGCTGGGCTTTGGCCATGGAGTTGTTACTTCTGCTGCTATAAGTAACCCCTCACCCATATTCTTACGGACAACCCCAGTGGCGCTGGTTCACCAAGTTGGACTTTGGTGATAATCTCACTCTGATATGCCAATGATGCTCTGTCTGGATTCAGTAGACATTTGTTCATTTCTCGCCAGGAATAATTTCACACAACAGGAAGAAATGCCTATCCCAAATGCACTCTTAAGGAAGTATGAGGTGTAGCTTTTAAGAACTCATAAAAGGTAAGAAAAAGCCGGGCGGTGGTGGCGCACGCCTTTAATCCCAGCACTCGGGAGGCAGAGGCAGGCGGATCTCTGTGAGTTCGAGGCCAGCCTGGTCTCCCAAGAGAGTTCCAGGAAAGGCGCAAAGCTACACAGAGAAACCCTGTCTCGAAAAACCAAAAAAAAAAAAAAAACCAACAAAAAAAAGGTAAGAAAAAAAAGCTACTTTCAATGCTTTTGCTGCATTCTAAGATATTGAATAAATTGATGCATACTCAACAAGACTCTCAAAATGAATACCTCACTCAGTGTTTTGTGGGAGCGATTCCTTATCTAATGACTCCCCCATAACTCCTGTCACCAACACATGCCTGTATTCACAAGTGAGATGACAGAAGATCAAATCAAACATTTTGGGAAGAAGCCTGTGTAGGATCAGTGACTCTCTCTCTGTGCAGCTCTGTCTTCATGGAGGTGTATAGACATGGCGAGGGAAGAGGGGATGGCCTCTAGTCCTCAGGCACAATTTCAAAAGTCAGGAATCTTCATCTCAGACCACTGTGAGAGGCTAGTGTGTACCACATGTTTTTACTTGATAGCCCAAAGCTGGGCTTTTACAGGACTGAGATTCTCCTTTTCTCTACCACATTCATGGAGTATCTGCTGTTCTTCAGACAATGCAGACATGTGGAAGAGAATTCTCACCTTCAAGTCTTCAAAATCCTAAGCTTGTCAGGGTTAGGGAGAGGTTTTCCAAACAGCAACTTTAAGAAATATGGTGTCACTATTTTATCATTGCCAAATACGTGACCAGTCTAGAGTCATCTGGTCCAGAGCGAGAAACGAGACTTCTTAGCATTTGTCTAGATGAATTGCTCTAATCTGGGAAGAGAAGGTAGAGTAAGAAAATAAATCTGATTTTTGAAAAACAATACTTCATTCTCCAGAAAAAAAAATGTAAATCATTCTGTAGTCCAAGCTGCCTTCAAATTCCTGTTGACCCTCCTGCCTCAGCTTCCTGGGTGTGGAGATTAAAGGCATGAGTCACCACAAGTGGCTTCTGTTTTTGAGAATTTCAATTAGCCTCAGTAATCAGAAGCAATATTTTAAATTTAATTTCAAAGTGTAAATTGTGGCTTGCCTCTTTACTGTCCCAGCAAAGTATAGCCAACCTAACTGTAAAATGTTGTAAGTCCCTTCATAATACAGGCATTTATTAAGGTCAGATCCTCAAAGCTAAAATAAAGTGACTATTTAATGAAGTTTAAGACATTTGAAGGTCTGTTTATATATGTGTACAACCTCAACTGCACAGAGACTTGCTGACATTAAATACACAAAAGACCAAGGGAAATGATGACATCATCCTTATTTCCCAATACTTGCCATGTGTATACCACTGGCTCCTTTGGATAGCAGGTTTTCATAAGTATGTCCATCATCCTTTTAAACCAGGTTTACATAAATTGTTCACTGCATTTCAAAACATCAGTACAGAAACTCATTGCTTATTAAAAGAAGAAGCACCTAAATTTTGGAAAGGTATCTTAAAATCAGTGATTTGACCCTCTACGTACACACTGATGTAATATTTTGTATATTTTATTCTGATTGAGAGAATATCATACAGTATTTTTTGTTTTCCTTTCGTTTTGTTGACAATGTGGTTGAGTGTATACCCGGTATCGCTGTAAGCCTGGTCAAAGCCAGTGGCTGGGGGGCCGATGAGTCTTACTGATGCTGTTTCGGTTAATGGGTGGTATGTCGTCAAACCACCTCCCAAACGCAGCTCTCAACCTCGACTGGAGAAGCTTCGTTTTGAGTGAACAGCATCGAATGCAGAAGCTCGTGGCAGCCCAGGATGCTGAGAAGAAATGACTGCATCTTGTTCAGCCCTAAATGGGACAGCCACATACCCCTCCAAGGTCTGGAGAACAATGCAGAAAATGATGAGGAAAATGCAAGGGGCAAATGATAGAGACAAGGGCACTGACATGTTAACTTCTGGACAAGAGGTGGCTGTTATGTTCTCAAAATCATAGCTGCTGTGATTACCTACACGGGGCCTGTGCAAGACTGGGCCTGTGGTAGGGCAGGCATGTTTGGGAAAAGGCCCTACCCCTCTAACTTTTTGCTACGGATGACTGCTAGGGAAACAGATCATTTTCTTCAATGGTGTGGCTACTGCTGAGTCCCCCACACTGCATGGTAGATGGCTCTGGACATAAACCAAAACCCAAATCAAAACAAAATGTCGTAGAAGTGGGAATGACATTTGTATGGAGGACGGGAAGACGTATGAAGTTGGGGGAGGGGTAAGAGAGGGTAGGGGTGGATGATCAAAACGCAGTTATACATGTGTGAAATTATCAAAGAGGAAGTTTATTTCAGAAATACCAAAAAAGCATCTTATCTGATCAGTAGGTATTAACACAGTTCTGTAGCTTAAGTTTTCCTGCCTGGTCCACGGTCAGGATAAATCTCTTTCACCTGCCAGTCCCACAGCCGCTCAGACCCAACCAAGTAAACACAGAGGCTTATATTGCTTACAAACTGTATGGCCGTGGCAGGCTTCTTGCTAACTTTTCTTATAGCTTAAATTAATCCATTTCTATAAATCTATACCTTGCCACATGGCTCGTGGCTTACCGGCATCTTTACATGCTGCTTGTCCTGGCGGTGGCTGGCAGAGAGTGACTCCCTCTGCCTTCCTGTTCTTTTTATTCTCTCTGTTAGTCCCGCCTACACTTCCTGCCTAGCCACTGGCCAATTAGTGTTTTATTAGCAACACATTTGCCATACAGAACATCCCACAGCACAGTTCCATTTCATATTTCGAAGCATGGATGCAGTGGGCGCTGGTCAGATCCAACCTATGTTTATCTGTTTTTCATCTACATACACACACACCTCCCTGTCTGTTAATTAATATTCAGTATCCAGGTCGTGTTCTGTTTTAACTTCCAGAAGTAAGACAGGACATAGGATTCTTTAGCTTTTTGTGTCTGATTTATTTCAGTTAACATAATGTTCTCTACTTTCATCTATATTTCTGAAATTCCAGTTCATCCTTCTTTATGGCTGTATAATATTTCTTAGTATGTATAATGTGTTTTATTCACCAAGATCTCTGCCATTTAGCACTCAGCATAGTTCTATATCTTAGTTATTCTGAGTTGTTCAAAAATAAACATAGTTGTGCAGGTATCTTGCTGGTATGATTTTATTTTCTTTGGATGTATACCCAGAAGTGGAATTCCTGGACTTTGAGATAGACCTTTTTTCTGTCTTTTTAAGGAAATTCCATATTGTTCTCTCTAACTGCTGTAGTAACCACTGTTCTCCCCCACAGTGGGTTCTCATTGGCACTTGCTGCTCTCTGTGTGTTTAAAGTTGCTTTTTACTGTTTTTCAGTGATATCCACTTCACTGAGATGGGATGATAGCTCCTTGTCACTTCGGTTTGCCTTCCCCTGATATCCAATGATACCGAACGTTTTCCCCACATATTCATTGGCCATTTGTGGTTCGTGTGTGTGTGTGTGTGTGTGTGTGTGTGTGTGTGTGTGTGTGTGTATGTGTGTGTATAGTCTCTAGTTAGATCATTTGCCTATTTTTAAATTTAGGTTAGAGTTTTGTTTTTTAATTTTTTGAATTCTCCATCTACTCTGGTTATAAACTTCCCTTTCAGTGAGTAAGAGTTTTAGTTTGATATCATCACTTCTGCAAATATAGCTTTGGTTTCTTGTACTTTCTGGGGTCACGATAAAACGGCCAATACCCTGGAGTGCCGCTGCTATGTTCTCTTCCAACATTTCAGACTTTCTGCTCTTTTAGAGAGGTTATTCATCTGTTTTTAGTTTATGGTTAAACAGAGTAAAAGATAGTGATCAAATTTCCATTGTCTGCACATGAATGTCAATTTTCTAAGCACCAGTCATTGAAGATATCACCCTTTCTCCAATATATGTTATCATTTCATTGAAAATCCACTAGCTGTAAGTGCATAGCTTTATTTCTGAGTCTTCATTTGATTCCATTGGCCGTGTTAATTTTTATGACAAGTAACAGGCTGTTTGAATTGCTATAGCTCTGCAATGTGTTTTAAATTCTAGCGCTGTGGTATTTCCAGCTTCAGAATTACTTTGCTATTTGTGGTCTTCTGTGCTTTTACATGAATGTTAGGTTTATATTTTTAATTTCTACAAAAAATATTAAGGACAGCTTTTTTTATGTTCTATTGGGGAAAAGAAGGATGCAAATGAAGAGTGTAGTGCTGACAGTTGATAAACTCAACATAGTCCGTAAGTGAAAGAAGGGAACCCCGATTCTGGTCCTAGCGTACTCACAGCAGCAAGTCAGATTTAACCCAAGCTCTCAGATGAGTTCTGAGTTCTATCACGGGTCCCCGATGAAAAAGCCGAGATTCAGAAGCAAATCATCCTCAAATTACAGCCTCAAAAAGCAAACAAATTAATCCTAGGTCAACATCAGTTGGAAATATAATTTGAAGTTAAGGCTCCAAACTTGATTACTTTGAAACTGAAATATTAGTAGTAAGCATTAATGACCATTATATAGAGATGAAATTCAGATTTGACAAAGTCATGCGGCTGGAGGCAGCAAAGAGCCCAAATCTGTTCATGAGTCCGTAAAATCTGTTTCCATAAGAAACAGGAATATTTTGCCATTTAAATTCTTTTCATGTCACCCATCTATAAGTGCCAGTTTAGGAATGGTTTTGAGAACTAACTCAAAATGATCTTATCCTAGAATGGATGGCTTGGACTGCTTTCCTAGCATGTCCGATGACATCGAGTTCACAGCGCTTATGAAAAATGAACTTCTCCTGAAGTGTAGGTCACACTTCACCTGCTCTTTGTTCGCCATAAATCAAGAGGTTTATTTGATTCTGTCATCCTTTTGCAGCCTGAGTATACTTGAGGCCTAAACTTCCACCAATACCTACAGGACCAGCATTGAGAAGGAAGAATATTAGTAAATTCTCTACAGAGTCCTGTGGGTAAAGAGAGCCTGAGAAAGGTATGGCCCATTCTTTATCATTCAGCGTTACAGTGAAGCTGAAACTGACAGACTGTATGTAGTAGACAAATAATTGCCATAACCATTAGAATTATTTAAATATCTTAAGCAATCTGGTTTCAATAAAGAAAAACCATCAGTATTACACAAGACAGAAAACACTTTTTTTACACATCCTTCAAGTAAAGAAAAACCATCAGTATTACACAAGACAGAAAACACTTTTTTTTTAACACATCCTTCAAGTATATTTTGCAAAATTTTTCCCTTCTGTAGTACAATTCTAATACACACTTAAGTTGCTGGTAATCAGACTTGTAAGATTGTGTGGTTTCTTTCAACATTTGTGACTGAAGAAATTGCAAAGTTACAAATGTAATATTATCATGCTTCTGTTGGATTAAAGTAGGTTCTTTGTGATCTAGAAAGGATCCCAACTTTAACCTAATATTCACTGCATTCTTCCTGCCCAATGTCCACTGAAGAGTGTCCTAGCCACCACTGTAGATAAAATGTTCATCCCGACAACACCCAAATATGCCTAAAATTGCAGATGACAGTTGTGAGCATTTCTACCCGCTTATCTGTCTGCCTTCGATGTGACCCTAAATTAGGCATCAGAAGGTATAGTGTTTAATACAGATTCCAGGCACAATATACCTTCTCGCAATTAGTTGAAAGTGCTGTTTTGTAATTAAAGGGTGAAGTGGGGCATGATGAACATATGGAAAAGGAGACCCTTAATAAGTGATGGAGCCTTCAAAAGAAATTGCTAATTAGTATGCATTTGATGTGCACTATACCAATTTTAAGACTTTGCCTTGAATAAATTGCTATGTTGGGTGTTCGAAGGAGTGGTGAGATTAGCATTTACAAAGGGGGCAATTTTCTGTCTTCTTGACTCTGTTAAATGGAGGAAATAACTTCCAGGACTGGAGCAGCGGTTAGCCCATCAATCATTCTCACAGCTGGAAACCGGGGATCCCAAATGCAGAGATCAGTTAATCCGTCAGCTAATAAGTTCATAGTGGCACCATATGGCGTGGGGCCACTCCACACTGGGAGAAGGACAGAACTGTTTACACAGGCATGCTGCTTTCTCAGGTAGCTCCCCGCTGACAGAACCCTTTGTTCTGAAGGATCAATTTACTTTGCACAGTAAATTGACTGAATTGATCAGTTCAGAGCATATAATTGTTGGCTAATCCTGTGGAATCATGTCCCATCCGTGTGAGAGGGACAAAGGGGTGCTGCCCATGGCCTGGACTGGGCTCCATCCTGGGGCTATTGGACACTGATTAAGGGACCAAGAAGGGTAGCTGTGTAGTCAGCATTGACTTCAAAGGGAAGAGAGTCATGCAACACCCAGAAGGCCATCTCTAGCTGTCTTTACTCAACTGATATCATGACATTGCTTGAAATCAAAATAGTCAGCCCAAGCAATTTAGAAGCAGACTTTTTCAAAAACTCTCTAAAACGGAAAGTTACCGCTCTGTCCCCAGAGCTAAGTGACACTTCAGTACATCCACTCCAAAGCTTACCTTCTGTTTTCACAGGGAAAGGAACCGACAGAGAAAAGGAAGCTGAAGGGGCATGCCTAGAAAAGCATGGACACTGGAGGTGAAGCAAGAAATGCCTTCCTTAGACATTATGCTCTGGAAGCAGCAGCACCCACTCTTCTGCCTGTGCATAGGGTATGGGAAAATTCATCAGAGCCTTTCAGAGCACACTGGGGCCAAATCTTCCCATTCCAAGCACACTTGTGTGAGTCCTGGAGCTTTGTTCCATAGATGTGTTTGATCTGACTTTGTTTTCTCCTTCTCACATACAAAATAAAAGAAGAATAAATAAGATGAAAAAATTCCACCAATAGAGATAAATGTTGGACATAGTTCCCTTCAACGAAAGGTTTTCTTCAAAAGCTAGTGTCAATAGAATCATTTCACATCAATGGTTTGAAAAGAGAACTGTGCTCAATAGGGACTGAAGCCATTTGGTATTGCCGAGCAGACATTTGCTTATTAAATGTCTGAACACTAATGAACTTTATATGCCCACCCCAAGAGTCTCTACCAATTAGAGGGCTATTTATTTCTTTACTTATTTTATAGAGAATAAATGTCTGAGGTTTTCTTTCATAAGGAGAAATTGCAGCAGGTTAGACACGATGTGATCTCTTAGAAGTTATTTCAATTTTTCTTGTTATTTAAAGCAACACATGATTGGTGATATTCTAACCATTAGAGAGAAGCATAAGTTGTATGATCATTGATGTCAATAATTCAAAACTACCTAATGTTAATTATCTCTAAGTACTTTCAGTGTATCTTCCCAAATTTCTATATACCTATTTTTTCCTTTTTATGGACTTTTCTTCTATTACCACATGCACAGTTACTAAGATTCCATGGTATTTTAAAAATGCAAAACCAAGAAATAATTGTAGTGATTTATTTTAGTAGCCATTGTAATGAGAATAAGATAGAACATAAGTAGTTTTTTAAACACACTTTCATATTAAATTTGTGAGGAGAAAATAAAAGTAGAATATTGTGTTCTGAAAAGATCATAAGCAAGAGTCTCATGTGAAAGCAGGCACTCTGCCAAAGAACTCTTCAAAGTGAAAAAGAGGCATTTGTGTATTTTGATAAAATTGTCTCTCTCAGTTATTACCAATTTGGAGAGTGTCTCTATACACAGCATATGAGGTGAGCTTTAACTCCTTGTGAATCATTCAAATGACGTTTGTCCATTCTTTAGCTAATCTAAATGTACATCCCGAAGTCAGCTGGAATTCCCAGGTACGGAATCACCAACATAAAATGGATGTCTAGACCTGTTTTGAATCTCACCAAATCCCTGTCTCATCCCCCTCTCCACATTTGCTTCATTGTGCAAATCAAATGTAGACTTTCCAGTCATTGAGATATATATTTTACCTACTCGTGGCATGTTCTATATTAGTGCAAAGTAAAGCTTTATAAATATAGTGTTTTATTTTAATCATTTAAAAAATGTAAGTGATAGGTTTTGAGAGGTTGTCAACATTGCATTTTACCAAAATATTTCCCCAAATTTGTAGCCATTTCTCTACTTTATATATATTTATATCCTTCCTCAACTCTCTTGATAATTCATAGAAGTTTTCTGGAAACCTCTAGAATTTCTTTAGTTAGAAATTGGAATGAGTATGTCACAATTTTCAGTAATGTGTCCCCACTTTAAGAGCAATTCCCAATGCGTTATCTTAAAATCTTTACATGGAATCTCGAACCTGTTTAGCCTTTTCATTTTTTCTAATAAGCAAAGAAGAAAGATCCAAAGGAAAAATATGGGCGTGCTTCTTCTCCCTTTTGTCACTGCTGACCTGCTTGTCCCTGGGCCTTTCTCGAGAAGACAAAGAAAACTTCTCTCCCACCTCATTATAGATTGTCCCCATCACACTGTCTCTCAAATGCATCGTTAATGCGTTTTCTTTCATCTGGAGCCTCAGACTAAAGGCATGCCTATTCAAGAGCTTTAGAAATGGTCTGTTTTAAAGAACTAGCTTTGGGTATGTGGGTTGGTCAGTAGACTTCTTCATAGACTAAGACAAGGCAGAGATCAAGACCCAGGAAGCACGCTCTTCCCTGTGGCGGCAGCGTCTCTGTCTGTTCACCTAAAATGTTATTTTCGCGCTTATAATTTCTCCTTCTTAAGTTCTTTTGTAGCCTCAGCCACAGTGTCTGTCATCATACTGTGTACTCTGCCTGTTGTTCCCTGCTCCCAAACACAAGTCGTGGTAGGAGAGAGAGTGGTACCTACTTTGTGCACTTCTGTGCCACCCAATCTTGAATAGCAACAAGAGCATAAGAAATATTATTTAGGTCCTTGCACAAAGTACATCTTCAAAGTGGAACCCCATATAGCAGTGAAAATCCACTGATGACAATTAATTATTTAAAAATATTATTATTTCAAGTCCTTTGAAGATTTGTTTGATGACTGATTCTACAGATGTTTAGTCTAAGATTGGGAGTTATCAGTGAGTTGGAGACATTGCTGTGAATAAGAATAGAAACAATCTGATTGTGAATTATTAGTGAATTATAGAAGCTGCTGTGCATAATAGAAACGAGGAAAGTAAAAAAAGTGAAATACTTTTTTGGATATTTTTTGAAGGTTTTGTTAAAGATCTCATATTATAAAAATATCTGAATACCAATAATAGGCTTGGAATATTACTTTGTTGTAATACCTGAGAAAAATCAACTTCAAAGAGGAAGGATTTATTTGGGCTTATAATTTTAATGGTTTGGTTCACAGTAAGCTGTATCGCCATGGACCTAAAGTGAGGCAGGCAGAATATCATCATGGCATCAGGAGTGGATGGTGGAAGGAAAATGACTCATGGTCAGGAGGAGCCAGAAAGAAAGGAAGGGGCCAGGAGCTAGTCATTTCCTTCAAATCATCTGCTACCTCCATCTCCAACCAGTATCCCACCAGCACATTCAGAGTGAACTCTTCAATCCATTAACCTGTCGATGTAGCTAATGCCTTGGTCATCTAGTTACTGCCCAATGATGCCACGAGCTAAAGAGCAAGCCTTCAACTTACAAGTTCTTGAGGGTAGCAACTAATATCCAGATCATAACAATCCACATAATATTTTATGATTGTTATGAAAAATGGTCATTGCTTTTGGATACAGAAAGCTTAAGATAGTAAGTTTCTCATTTTTACAAAGCATCATATAGCAAATTTATCATACATAAAAATTGTGGTACATGTAGTTATGCAAATAAGTTATACAAAATCCTTTCCCTGTAAAAAGCTTTTATGTTCTGAGTTGGCTAGAACCAGCCCTTACCAGCAAGTAAAATCTGATTTTGTCTCTCTCCCCTAAACTCCCCATTTAGTGGCATCAAATTGGTAGCTTGAATTCAGCCGCTGTGGAAGCATTACAGAAATTAGTAAAGGCTACAAATAAGAGTTGTTACAGTCTTGCCCACAGGCCACTAACCTTATCTGTGTCTGATGAAACTAAAAGCTAGTGAGCACACAACTGAATGAAACAGGAGATACAGTTTCCCAATGCAGCACAAACAGTCGTGAACTTGGACTAAACTGGGAAACAACACTAGGAAGAATTACAACTCTCTTCCCACTCCCGCCCCTATCATCTCCTCTTTTCCATCAAGCCATGAGAAATATATAACCCTTCAGATGAAGAGGTTTGCCATAGCAACTCCTGCTTTTTTCCGTGTCTAATCCATATTGACAATATGATGCATGATGATGGCATGCAAGTGATAAATCTTAACCCAAAGGAAAGGGAAAGGCTGTGTTATTACCCCTATTGAAATGCAGGATGTCAGTATGCATGGGCTGTTTTGTGCCACTCCCTTCTTCCTGGTACTTGTACACGATTATTCAGAAATGAACAGAGAGACAGGAAGTTGCTTCTGATTCATTTGCAACAGTTGTCTGAGTAATTCATGTGTGTAAAAGGCACTAAAGGAAACCATGGGAGTCTGGTGACTTTTTAAAAGAAAAAAAAAGATATTTAGCAGGGCAAAGAAAGCTGGCATCTTAAAGACGTCATAAGGTCTTAATTCCGGTTTTTTACTTATTGGGATACATTTAAAGGGGTTATATAATTCCTTGAATAAATGCTAAAACACACGTTTTACTAATTGTCTAATTTGGATTACTAGAACAAAATACAGCTTTGAACCACATTCATTTCTCATAGTTCTGAATTCTGGGAAGGTCCAGAATCTAAAACTGGAACATTTCAAGTCTGGAGAAGATTCCTCTGGCTAACAGATGGCTGCCTTTGGCTGCGTGGTGAAATGTCACCAGGCTGAGTGGGTTCTGCTCTCTTCCTGTTCTTTAAGGGAGCTGCTCTTGACATGGAAGCTCCCCTGTCAGAACACATCTAAGTGTAATTCCCTTTCAAAGCCCCGCCTCCAAACACGCACTGTGCGTTAGAGCTCAGCATATGAATATGCTGTTGTGCTTACAGGCGAAATGCCTTCATAGATTTAGTTTTTTCTTACACAGAAAAACAATAAGTATTATTTTATTTCCTAGGCAAAAGATAATTTTTCACTTTTTATATTTAGAAAAAAAGTGTAAACAATAATATTTGAAAAGGGAAAAATATTATACAGGAAAATCAAAGCATATTCTCCACTTTTGTTTAAAAGTCAATTCAATTTCATGAATTTTTAAAAGATAGGGGTAAAGCAATATATAAATATGTAGATAATCATTATTGTATCCTCATATTTGAGAATATATAAGCTTGGGATAATGTAGTTTATTTTACTACTAAATACTTGTACAGAGACGATCTCAAATAACCTTGCTACAACATTGGTATTATGACAGTAAAGTTTCTCAGATGGTATTATTTATCTGGAGAAGAACAAAGATTGTACTTGGAGAGGGAAAGAAGGCATATATTATAAAGTGTGTAATAGCAATGCCCACCTGATCCTGAAGACAATTTGTAGGTGGTGGTCGTTCAACTCACATTTCCCCCATACTTTGAAAACTTTTTTAAAATTTTATTTTTTTAATTAAAAATTTTTCATATGATCTATTTTGATCACATTCTTTCCTATCTATCCACTACTTCTAGATCCTCCTCACCTCTCTTTCTACCCAATTTCATGTTCTCTCTCTTTCTCTCTCAAAAAAAAAGGAAAGAAAGAAAAGAAAATTGAAACAAACCTTTAAAAAAAAGCAAAGAAAGAAAACAAAAAGGACACAAAAGCATGGGGTCTGCTTCGTGTTGGCCAACTACTCCTGGATCTAGGATGTGCCCGGGGTGTGGTTGTTAGAACCAGTGGCACTCCATTGGAGGAAACTGATTTTCCCTTTCCCAATAGGCATCGATTGTAAACTGCTTCTTGGGAGGGTGTGGGAATTTGTGTATAATTTCCCTTCTCAGCACTGGGATGTTTTTTAAGCTTGAAATTATGCAGGTCTTATGTGTACTGTCACAGTCTCTGTGAGTTCATGTGTGTATCTGCCCTGTTGTGTCTGAAAGTCTCTGTTTCCTTGGAGTCATCCACCACATCTGGCTCTGAAAATCTTTCCCCCTCTACTTCCATGCAGATCCCTGAGCTTTGAGGGGAGGGGTTTCACAGAGACATCCCACTCAGGGCTGAGAGGTGATTAAAGGCAAGGTTCACAATCAAAATTAACTTGGAATCTTAAAGAAGGTTTGCAGCACTGGAAGAAAGAAAATTGGCCACTGCAGTGACTTTCCTAGAAACTAGGACAGAGAGGACAAAGCAGAGTTTTTGTCTAAATCCAAAGTAGGAGACAGTTATCGATAGAATCAGCATTGAGAGAGAAAATAACTACCACTAGACTCTCAGGGACCAACGACAAGCTCTCTACATTACTAACACTCACTACTAACCGCCCACATCACCTCTTGTAGCTAAAAATGCCAGCAATATGGCAAAGTACCTCCTGAGGAGATTCACGTCAGCTTGAGTTTACAGCAATCGCTAGTGCTGGGTATCCAGCCAGAAGCATGACCAGGGCAGGGGAACGTGAGCCTGTGCAGTGTACATTGCTACCTCTTGCATAGCTGAGATGATCATTGACGATATACATCAGCTAACTGACATTCCTCACCACTCCCAGGAGTCTAAACAGTCATAATGTACTGTCTACTCTTAGAAACACAATAGACCAATGTTTTATTTCAAAGAGAGTGATAAGTAAAATATTAAAAAGAAAAGACGAAAGACATAATAAAATACAATTTTATGAATAATAATAATAAGTGGAAGAAATGAGATGCAAATATTTTGTGTGACCATAGAGAAGAAAAGTTCATATCAAATAAATTATTTATTGAAAACAGAAATGCAAATTTTCTCCACTCAGTGTGAAAAGGATTAAGAGTATATGGGACTGTACACAAACTATCACTTCATGTGATTCTCTACTAAATGAAAGTCTATTGTTTTAAAATAGCTACATGTTATTGGCATTCATAAGACAGCCATAGAGGTGTATATATATATATATATATATATATATATATATGCATACATACATACATATCCACCTACTGGGATATTACAGAATTTTAGCATTGTACAAGATTTAGAAGTCATTTCACTAGTAATGAATAAATGTAGCACATGCACATTAACAATTACCACCTCAAAAACCCATGAAAATTCCATAATCCACATCCCCCATTATTGCAAGATTTTCCCAGTTGTGTGTGTGTGTGTGTGTGTGTGTGTGTGTGTGTGTGTGTGTGTGT
>CABHPQ010154075.1:0-23186 GCA_902168405.1 Peromyscus aztecus | reverse complement strand
TGTGTGTGTGTGTGTGTGTGTGTGTGTGTGTGTGTGTGTGTGTGTGTGTGTGTTGATTCAGGATTAAATCCAAGCCCTCAGGCATGCTATACAAATACTTTGCCACTGAGTCCCTCTTCAAGGTCCCCTAATTCTTACCAAGTTTCATGTTAAACACAGTCCAATGCCCCAGACCACCACTATCAATTAACCAAGACTAATTTAAAACCTGAAATTTATTTACCAATCCTAATTTTAGCAAACTCTCCTTTTTATGTTACAGCTTTATTCTGGCATACCGAGCTAACAAAAACCACATTCATTTTTATTGAAATACATTTTTTCATACAACATGTTTGGATCATGAGTTCCCCTCTCCCAACTCCTCCAAGATATTCTCACCCACCCAATGGCATACTCTTTCTTTCTCTCTTTCTTCAAAAAACAAACAGGCAAATAAACAAAACATAGTTTTTAGAAACCAAAGTAACACAGAGAGAATACACTCACAAAAGAATCACAAAAATGAAAATTAGAAAACATAATTTAAAAGCAAAGAGTTAGTAAGATAAAAAAAGAAAAATACCAAAAACAAAGCAGTGTGAAACAAAATGTCCACAAAAGAACCATTGAGTTTGTTTTGCATTGATCATCTATTGCTGGGCTTGTGGCCTGCCCTTAAGTGTGGTTAAAATACCCAGTGAGACTCCACTGAAGAGAAATAATTATGAAAATCATATTCTAATCCAACTATAAACACATAGTTGTCAGATAAGATATATATATATCATACATATATGTAATATATATATATATATATATATATATATTATTGAGCTCTAAAATGAAGAACAGAAATTCTCCAAAACCAGAAATGGGGGTGATGCTTTAGCATGGATTTGCACCATTAGCTGAGAACATGCAAAGCCAATGAGGTGGGTTTTTATTAGTTATTTTTATAAGCCATTGTTTTTAAGGGCTCTGGTATCAATATTCAGACTGTGGGCTCATTCAAATCTGGATAGTGAAGTTGAATGTGCTGCACAAACCTGGCGTCCAGAACTATTGCATCCTACAGGAAAGTCAAGAGGTAAGAGCCCACTCACAGCCTGGGCTGGCTAGTTTTATGTCAACTTGACACATTCTAGAGTCATCTGAAGGAGGGGACCTCAATTGAGAAAATGCCTCCATAAGATCTGGGTATAGGACATTTTCTTAATTAGTGATTGATGTAAGAGGGCTTAACCCATTGTGGGTGGTACCATCCCTGGGCTAGTAGTCCTGGGTTCTATAAGAGGACAGGTTGAACAAGTCATGAGGAGCAATTAAGTAAACAGCACCCTTCCATATCCCCTGCATCAGCTCCTGCCTCCTGGTTCCAGCCTTGCCTTCAGTTCCTGTCCTGACTTCCTTCCATGATGAACTACTATGTACAACTGTGTGCTAAATAAATCCTTTCCTCCCCAATTTATTTTTGGTTATGGTGTTTCATTGCAGCAATATAACACTAACAAGGACACAGACCAAGGAAAGCAATATACCTTAAAGTGCCTTAAGGATTAAATCTCCAATCTTCCACTATCCAGGACCTTGCAATCTGCATGGTGTTGCCTGTACCATTGTGAAATGCTGGATGTACCAAAGGAGAAACAGAAAAATTCCAAATTGGAAAGCTTCTAAAATTGAGAGTACAGAAATGTCACTCCTCTCCTCTAAAACATAGCTGAAATT
This sequence comes from Peromyscus aztecus, assembly GCA_902168405.1. Lineage (NCBI taxonomy): Eukaryota > Metazoa > Chordata > Mammalia > Rodentia > Cricetidae > Peromyscus > Peromyscus aztecus. The sequence continues at coordinate 21,476 of CABHPQ010154075.1, read as the reverse complement.
TACAAACAAAATATACAAATCATTAAAATATTAAATAGAAAAAAGCTTAAGTAGAAATTATGATAAAAGCATAGATATTATGAAAAGGGAACAGGAGGATTTTAAAAGACCCAAGTTAACACTTCTATAACAGAAAATTGTCACTTTAATTTTCAAGTTAGTGTGATGAAAGCCTCTTTGTTACAACTAAAGGTATACTTTGTGAGTGTGAAGGGTGGGCTGAGGAAGTAATTCAAACTCTAACACAGAGCAAAGAGAATAGAAATTCTAAAAGTAGATTCAGAGGTATTGAACATGACTGAGCTTAACCAACATACATCTCATAGCAATCTTAAGAGAACAGAGAAAACAGAATAGAAAACATGCAAAGACTATAGTCAAGCATATGAATATGAAATCCACAAAACATGGTTACACATACATGTAATCCTAGTTCGAGAGATGGAGGAGAAAACAAGACCAAAGTTCCAAGTCATCTTCAGCTACACAAAAAGTTCAGAATGAAATGTTATCTCAACGAAACAGCAACAAAAAAAATCCATAAATACTGGGAACAAAAGAAGCTCATTAAACCCAAATGCAGTACATCAAAATAATCATTATAAATAGATATACATGAAAATCACAGCATCCAAGACAATGAGAGAGATTTCCCCAAAGCAAAAAAAAAACAAAAACAAAAAAACAAAAAACCCAATAAACTACAAATGTACATTATTTTGCTAGACAATAGATATCTCACCCTCAGCCATTTTGATGGAGTTTAGAAAATGCTAAAACACTTTTAAGAAGTGTTTTAACATATAACACTTTTAAGAAGTGAGAAAGAACTGTCTTTCTAAAGAGTATCGTTAAGAAAAAGGTAAATAAATGTATTTTGTTCAGGCTGCTATAACAAAATACCAAAGATGGGTTATCTTATAAACAACAGGGTGTATTTCAAATAATTCTGGAGGCAGAGAAATCCAAATTTAAGATATTCACAGACACAGCATCAGAGAGAAGTCATCTTTTGTTCTATAGAAGGTATTCCTGTGTGTTCTCATATGACGGAAGAGGTAAATATGCTCTTTTGGGTCTTTCTTAGTAGGAGCACAGTCCTGTTCCAAGGGGCTTCACAACTCATCTAGTCATTTGTAAAGGACCTCTTTTAAAGCTTTCTCATTGGTAAGTAGTTTCAAGAAGTGAATTTTAGAGGAACACAGCATTCAGACTATAGTCAACCTGATTACACAACTCCACACAATAGACATATTCTGTACAATATACTATAATGTCACTGAAGGTGAAATCAGAGAACAGAAAGCATCTTAGGAAAGAATAGCCCCCAGAATGCCACTAAGTCAAGAAAGATGGTATCATAATACACATATCAGACAAATTAGACTTTAAGTTAAAAAAAAAAGATTTGATATAGAAGGTTATATCATGGTGAACACATTCCCTAACAAGATTTACCAGCCCTAAACTTGCATGCTCCTTATAATATAGTCAATCTAAAGAAAGCAAAACTCAAAGGGGATAACCATTAGAAATTCATGAGTTTATAGCAGTCATGAGAGAATTTAGGAACTTCTAGGAAACAGAGAGCAGAGAATAAACAAAGATAAAGCAGCCAAATTTGGGAAAGTAATATAGAGGTCAAGGCCACAATATAGTTAGTGATATTCAGAAGGAAAATAGTGACTCTTCATACTTAAATAATTCTTTATATTTTAAAATAATTATGTTAGCCTGATTTTGTTTTGAAATTATCTATCTACAACTTTGACTTTCCAAAATACAACTGAGCCAACAGTCTTCAGAGTTTTAAGCAATCTGGAGACTGGAGAAATGGCTTGGTCAGTAAGTGCTTGCCATCCAACCATGAGAACCTAGGTTCAATTACCTTGCACCCATGTAACAGCCAGACACTACAACAGACATCTGTAACCCTGGGACTGACAGGAGGAGACAGAGGGTCCCTGGGGCTTTCTGCTTAGTTTAGCCCATCTAGATATATGGATAAGCTCTAGGTTCAGTGAGAGATCTCATTTCGGGGAAAAAATGTTGTAGAAAACAATAGAAGATACAGATGTCAACCCCTGTCATCTTCCACACGCAGCAACCTCCACACACTGAAGGCACATGCGTGCGCGCGCGCACACACACACACACACCATACACATACACACATATGCATGCACACACAAACACACTCACACACATCATTCACACACATACTCTGAGACACACTAAACAATCTTTGTTGAGAGAATAAGAGCAATTCCTTCACATTTTGCCAGTGGGTAAAAGGCAGAACTTTGAATAAAGATGACTGCAAAAGGGTGACATCCACTTTGGTGTCAAATCTCGCACACCCACCTGAGCTCACAAATATGGACAACTTTATTCTAAGTATCAAGACAGATAACTTTTCCATGAGTAACACACCAGCACAAGTGTTCTGCTTTAGAACTAGTTGATAGCACCTGCTGGTAGGGGTTTTGTTCCCAGAAGGAGTTTGGCTCTTTAAGATGTAATTGTTGCTTCAAGTAATAAAAAATGGAAGAGTTCAGAAAGTTCTGCGAAGGCAGTGCTGAAGGTCATTCCACATTTCCAGCAAGCCTATTCGATGGAATTTACCATTTACATTATCAGAACAAGGACAGTTCTTGGTCTTTGGTTACTCTTCTGTTTCCTCTTCTCAGAAAATTCGACTCCCTGTGTATCTTTTCTCTACATCACAACTTTTCTTTCACTGCGGCTCCAGCTCACAGATGACTTTGACTCGGTTGGGACTCTGTCTTGACTCTTAAGATCAGGTATCAATTATCTAGTACTTTTCATAGTTCCAGACATCCTTGCAGCCAGCTTCGGCCAAGAAGGAAGTGTTAGCATAGCCTAAAATATGTCCAATCGGTAATACTTTTCCTGTGAAGCAGTGATTAGTTGGCATTGTATTAGTCTATCTATCCAAAAACATTTGTTTATTTATGTAACTTTAATAGAATTCTAAAACATGGTAGAAAACTATTTCAAGAAATGCAATGGCTCAGTAATTCCTTCAGTTGGCAGGCCCAAGGCAAGAAAAAATCTCTGGTGTCAAGGCCAGCCTGGGGTTATAAGTAAGATCTTGTCTCAAGACAAGCATAAACACACACACACACACACACACACACACACACACACACACACACACACAATGAAGAAGGAAGGGGAGTTGAATTGGGAGGGAAAGAAAAAGAAAGTGGAAGGGGGAAGGGAGAGAGGAGGAGTGAGAGAAAGCCAGCTCTTTCTTATTACTATTAATACTGGAACAAATTTTTCTACATATTTATTTCTGCTGGTTATGGGTATTGCCTGATTTTCTCTATGGAAGACCTACTATGAAAATGATGATTCCAAAGTTTCAAAGAAGCGTGACTCAAAATTATAGTATGTTTCTTTATCTTTCAAAATTACAGAATTAAGTAGAAAAATATTCAAGATAATGAAGTAGTAGTATTTACCATCTTACTAGGATTTGGGAGAATAATTCTGATTGCATTTTTGAATTAATCTCATTTGGATCACAGAAATGATAAACATATGCAAAGAAGCCAATATCACATTTGAGTGCCTGATGAGAAGAAAAGCCAATGGCTACTGACTTCCTGCAAATGACTGCATCTCCTGTTCCTTTGCATGCTGGAATCCCTAGAGGGCAACAGATACACAGAAAAGCAGTGGCAGCTGGTTATGTCGCCATCTTGAGGAACGTTCATAATGATGAAGCTGTGGAGGAACCATGGATTAGAAAGACTCCAAATTGCCTAGGAGCATTTCCAAAATTTTATTTATACCAATTTTTTCATGTTTAAAGTGAGATATTCTAAACTAACATAAAACCTGCACAATGGGAATCAACCCTGCCCTGTATCTTTCATATTTCACATTGTTACACACCTTGTCAACGCCCCCCCCAAATACATATATATATATATATCAACCATTGATATTTGGAAAGAAAAGGTCTCCTGCTCCATAAATTTCCTTCTAGATTTTTGTTTTGTTTTGGTTTCCTTTTTTGCAAGCCCAGCCTTCAAAGAACGGCTTCTTTCCTAAACAAAGAAGGTCCTTAGCTGGTAGAGTATAGCTGGACTGTCACACGCTGACAGCCTGAAAAGCTCCAAATCTGCAGTGAGCCAACAATAGGGTCCCTGACCTTTAGCGCGCCTCAGAGTCATCTGACCCATTCCTTTGTGTCTCTTACTTTTAGTTTGGGATATGGTGCCTGTAGTTTCTTCAAAGCCCCAATGCCACTTTATTAGGTTTTTGCAAAAGTTGCATTCCCATTCTCAGATCCTCTTGGTAAAAGTTAACTTACTTTTAAAAAATATTCTTTCATCCATATGAAGACTCTTACATATACACAGTTCAAATGCAATCTTTGATTTCTGAGAATGTGTCTCTAGGTGAATATTTTCAATTCCTTCCAGCTGAAATAGAAAAAAAATAATATTACTAGGCCATTCTGACAAGCTAACTAAAAAATTCTCAGTTTGCATTGTACATAGCAACAAGTGACCTGTTAAATGATGACAAATCCTTCAGATTATGGCTTTAGACCTTTAACCTTTTGACTTTGGGCTGTATCCAGGGAGCAGTCAGAGAGGAAGAATGCAATAAACTGCTTGTAATCTAGTGGTCTCAAAAGAAATGACATCAAAACCAGCTGTTACACCACTAGTCATTAAAGACTGACAACATGTTAACTAAAATGCGGCCATTATATTGAAAACGACTTTTTCCCCCACCCACTGCCCAACTGCTAGAGGTCTCTTGTGTCGCTGAACATCAGGAAACATGGATGCAACAAAGCAAGTGCATAGTTAAACTAGGAGAAAGTTAATTACGTTAGACTGAGACATGACCTCTTTATTTTTAACATGTTTGAGGGATCTGGCCAATTTTGAACATTGTGCCTTACACTTCTTGGCAGCTAGAATAGCTTCTCTTTGGATTGCTTTTTTTTTCTTTATAAATGTGTGTATTCGTGTAAGATTGCACCTGTCTCTTTCCCTCCCTCTTTTGATATGAAGAAAGCTGATGTGGGGATTTTAATCATAAAGTACAATTCCCCAGGTATCATTTTCCTGCCTGCTTCAACTTGAAATGTTGAAGAACTGAGTTGGAAGTCGCCCTGGTCTATGTCTGACAACCAGTGGCATGTCAAATCTGTGATATAAAAGCTTGAAATGTAGCACACATCTTTCTGGAGACTGTCATCCAGCCATACCAGCATTTAAAATACAGAAAACAGTGCTGGTAGACTTCAAAGATGAAAGTCAAAATCAGTGTGGGAAGCACATAGGGGAAGCTGAAAAACATGGGGTGGGAAACATGTTGCTAAGTGACTGTTACAAACGCAACCTGTATAAAGCAGAGAAGGCAAGGACATACCAAGAGCAGGCGCTTGGCTGTACCTGGGAAACCATGCATTTGAGCAAGAAGGAAAAACCCACCACATAACCAGAGTACAAACTCAGAAAGCCACGGTTCCAGAAGCATCCCTATGACCTTATTTTCTCTCAGACAATAATCTTCTTGTGAGAAAGGCTCTTTGTTGCATCCTTAGGTATTTTATACCTAACTCTATTTTGATTTTTTTTTTCTGGAGCTGAGGACCGAACCCAGGGCCTTGTGCTTGCTAGGCAAGCGCTCTACCACTGAGCTAAATCCCCAATCCCTCTATTTTGATCTTTTTAGTTGGATTTGTTTAAATTCTAAAGCCAATTTAGTAAAAAGGTAATTTCCACTTTAGATAAATGAAAAATAACAAGAGTGTGCTATTATTAAGCTTAAAAACTTAATTCTGCCATTGCAGGGTCAAGTCTATATCCAGTAAGAATATTGCAGAGCCCTTCCTTTACTCCAGAAAACAGAATGAGTCTGGCATCTTTCTGTGTGTTTGCTGGTGTGCTACACCATCATCAGCCCACAGCAGACCTCCACACAAGGCTTGAGCCAACCAAGGCTGAGGTTTGAGTTTATACATCATGTAGGATTAAATAAAGGGCCCACAGTGAGTCCTGAGGCACTTACCTGTTCTGTGTTTAGGCACAACTTTACCAAAGCTGCCATTTTCCTATTTGTACAATGCAGTTTGTAAGGCCAATGCTCTCAAATTTCACAAAATAGTATTTTGAATTTTTTTAATGAAAATACAACAAATGCCATGATGTACGTGTTCTATGTAGTGTAAAAGCCTATGAACATAAAGCCTTAATATTTGCATTTATTGCTGCTGCAACTGAAGCCTTCTGTACAGTGAGTGATGAACATGTTTATGGGATCTCTATGCCTCCATTGTGTGTGAAGTTGTTCCCACATGGACCCTATGACTGTTGGTATCTATAATGTAGACCTTAAAATATTCACTGGTAAGTAAAAATGTTAGTTCCTTTTAATGGACATATGCCTTCGAATGGTTATAATAACAATCCACATAGCACTGTCAAATTAAAGAAATTCTGTCACCAATTATTTTTAATTCACGATTATGTTTAAAAACAAGAAAAAGTCATTAGTCCTCTAACTGTTTTCCCATGTTTGATCCATGCACATCCTGAAAGAGGTTCCAGTGAGTTATTTATTTACCAGAAGTCGGCTTCATGCCATTTAACCAAGGGACATTTTTTGCAGGAAAAATTCTCTCTTTGATATATTTTATTTTGATTATTGTTTAGGGAGATTTCATACTGAAAATAGTGTATGAGTGGCTATAGTTCATCTTTTATTTTGATACATTCTGCCTAGTTCACAGGGATGCTTAATTTGTCTCGAAATGGCTCTCTACAACTCAGAAATAAGCCTGTGGTAGCCATGTTCATAGTCCATGAGCATGCCTGCTAGAACACATGGCCTCAGATAATAAATGTAGGCTAAGATACTATTAGCCTAATTATTAAAATTGAATAATTTAAGAATCAAAATTTAAGCACTGTCACATTATGTCTGCATATTGAAACCTATGACCTATATACTCATATATTACATTGTTCCCCTGCATCAACCTGCAAGTCAGAAAAAAGTAGATGTCAGATTTCATATTCCCTGATCCATTTATAACATCTTAAGGCAGGCAAGGAAAATAGAGAGACTGTTAATTGAGAACAAATTGATCAAATTTTTTTTGAACTTGTCATAATAACTAACATTCAATTGAAATTTTTCTGCAAGATTTTCTGACATTAAATGAATTTTACTAGAGATCCATATTTTTTAGGGTAGATTTTTGCAATCATTGGGTTGGACCAGATGGTCACCAAATTTTTGTTATACCATTGCCAGAGTTTATCTTTGAATAAACATAATAACAATAACAAAAACCACACGTCCATTCTCACACATGCATACATGGTGTCTCAAGACATTGACCCCCAGAATCAACAAAAACTTACCTCAGACTCAGTGTCCTCAAACAAGTAGCTTATTCCAGGGCTAGAGCAAAGAACTTCTGATATTAGCTGTAATTATTTCTCTTAATGGAATATTTAAAAATTATGATGCTATGTCACAAAAAAGAGAAGTCTACATGAAAGTGGCCCAACTGACCAAAATCTAGGAAAATTTGTGGACAAAATAATTAAGAATAATTTGTGTTCTGAAATATTGAAAATGTAGAGATTCATAATCCCAAACTAATAATTAATGAAATAATTATGAGGGCGTACAGTTAATGCTAAATGCCAGTTAGCAAATAACAAAGGTGGGAAGTGTGCTGAAATATGGAATCGAGCATTTGCAATCTTCATGACAAAGATCAGATCAGACAAAATTTACCTAAAAATGCTTAACCCAGGAGAAAACTTTAACAAAAAGGAACATATTTATTCTTATCTTAAGATTATGCCATGCAAACTCCATTAAAAAAACATCTGATTTATTTATTAGGGACAGGTGCACATACACTACAGTGGACATGAAGAAATCGGAGGACAACTTGCCCTGGTTCTCTCCTTCTACCATGAGGGGGCCAGGGATTCAATTAAGGTCAACAGACTGAGGAGAAATCCCCATTACCTGCTGAGCCACTTCAACAGCCCCACAAGTTCCTTTTTAACAGCAGGGAAATGGAAAACAGCAAGAGGAAGGTAAAGACATGAAAGTCTTCGACACATGACTAAAAGTACTGCTACCAACAGGGATAGACTGGCACCATGTATCCCAGATGTTGTTGCCTGAGAAGACAAAGTAACAAAGTACTGTTTTTATAAGAAGTAAATAAGTTATATCTGAAATTCCATGAATAAAGAACCAGATAAATTCAAGCTCACTGTCTTAGTCATTGTTCTACGGCTGTGTAGAGACACCATCACCACAGCAACTCTTACAAAAGAAAGCATTTAATTGAGGCATGCTTACAGTTCAGAGGTTTAGTCCATTATCACCATGGCAGGGAGCATGGTGGCATGCAGGCAGACATGGTGCTGGAGAAGGAGCTTAGAGTTCTACATCCTGATAGCATGTAATAGGGAGAGAGAGAGAGAGAGAGACTGAGAGACTGGGCTTGCTTGAGCATGTGAAACCCCAAAGCCCACCCCCAACTGGTGCAATCCTTCCAACAAGGCCACACCTGTAAGTAGTGCCACCCCCTGATGACTAAGTCTTAAAATACATGAGCCTATGGGGACCACTCTTATTCAAACTACCACATTCTACTCCCTGACCCCCATAGGCTTGTAGTGACATTATAATGCAAAAGTTCATTTAGTCAGGCTTCAACTACCTAAGAATAGCTGTCTTGGAACTCACTTTGCAGACCAATGTGGCCTTGAACTCAGAGTTCTGCTCGCCTCTGCCTCAAGAGTGCTGGGATTAAAGGCATGCACCACCACACTCAGCCTTAAGCTTTTCTTTAATTCATTTAACAAGTTGGAAGCTTAGCTGGGGGGGGGGTCCTGCCCAGGATCAGGCTTTTCTTTATTAGCTCCATTTTATTTCCTGGTGCTCGTTTTCTCCTCAAATTGTACATTTTGTATGTTTCCTTCCTTGACTTGCTCCCTTTCATTATAGATCTGCATAAAAGCAACCACTAATAACCACATAATAAAGTCAATACTAGGCTGCCTTGAAATCTCCTCTGCCAATGCTATTAATCCCAAACTCCTCAGTTTAGCTCAGGCAGATTTTTTGAACAAGGACAGAAAGCAGCCACATTCTTCACCAAAATATGTGGTGGTATATTGTGTCCCCCAATATATTATGCACCCTAATAAACTTATCTGGGGATCAGAGGACAAAGCCAGCCACTATATTAAACATAGAGGTCAGGCAGTGGTAGCACATGCCTTTAATCCTAGCATTCCAGACACAGAGATCCATTCAGATCTCTGTTAGTTCAAGGCCACACTGGAAACAGAGCCAGACAGTGGTGGCACACATCTTTAATCCCAGTACTGGGAAGCACACACGCCTTAATCCCAGGAAGTAATATGGCAGGAAGCACAAAAGTGTGAGGACCAGGAACTAGAGGCTTTTAGCGGCAGTTCAACTGAGACCCTCAGTGATGAGGACTCAGAGGATTTCAGTCTGAAGATTCGTGGAAACAGGCTGAGGAGTTGGTGAGGTGAGGCTGGCTGTGACTTATTCTATCCCTCTGATCTCTCAGCTATCACTCCATTATCTGACTCTGGGTTTTTTTTTTAATTATTAAGACTGCTTAGAAATTCATCTTACAAAAACATCATAAGAATGGTCTCTAGTCCACTTATTAATATTCTTCTCCTCTGAAACCTCTTGAGCCAGGCCATCATAATCCACATTTCTCTCAGCAACAATGTCTTTCACACTGTTACTGGTATGGCCCATTAAGTCTGGCAGAAAGTGTTCAACTGCGTTCCTAAGCCAAAGTCCCAAAGTCCACATTCCATAAGCAAGCATCATTGTCAGGCCTGTCACAGCAAATACCCAAACTCCTGGTACCAACTTCTGTCATCAGTGTTCTATTGCTGTGAAGAGACACTGTGACTAAAAGAAAACATTTAGTTGGGGCTTGCTTACAATTCAGAGGTTTAGTCCATTACCATCATGGCAGGAGGCATGGTGGCACACAGGCAGACATGGTGCTGGAGGAGGAGTTGTGAGTTCTACATCTAGATGTCAGGCAGCAGGAAGAAAGAGAGAGACACTGGGCCTGTTTGAACATTTGAAACCCCAAAGCCTATCCCCAGTGACACACTTCCTCCAAGAAGGCTACACCCTCTCCAACAAGGCCATGTCTACTCCAACAAGACCACACATGTAAATACTACCACCCCTGATGACTAAGTCTTCAAATACATGGACCTATGGGGGCCATTCTTATTCAAACTATCACACTGAGAAATGCTCTTCTTTTCAGTGCTGGCCTAAGGTTACCAAAGTTCTGAAAGTACATGCTTATAATACCAGCTGCTAGGGAGGCTGAGGCAGAATTCCAAGTTCAAGGACTGTCTGGGCAACTGAGTGATATCTTGTCTCAAAATAAAAATAAAAATTAGGGCTGAAGATGCTGCAATTGTAGGATGCTTGCCTATTGTACTGGGAAACACTGGGTTCTCTTCCTAATACTAGAAAAAATTAATTCAAAAGCATTCAAAAAATTGTAGATTAAAGAAGGTTTACACACACACACACACACACACACACACCCCACTAAATTCATTGTGTGACCTGGATCCTGTACTGAAGAAGAACAAGTCTATAAAGGGTTGATTTTTAAAATTAGAAAATGAACAAAGAGTTACCATACTGTACTAATAAATCCATTAAAGGATGGTGATCATTGCACTGTGGACTCTTAAGGGAAAATCCCTATTAGGAAATATATATTGAAATAATTGTGGATAAAGAGTCATATGATATATAATTTCTGTTGCTGGAGAGCTTCTCTCCAGCTCCCAAGTCCCGCCAGTCTCCAGCTACAAAGTCCCGCCAGTCCCAGAGCCCACTTACAAAATAAACACACAGACTCTGCTTGGCCATTAGCTCAGGCCTATCATTGTCTAGCTCTTACTCTTATATTTAGCCCATTTCTATTAATCTATGCTTTGCCACATGGCTCATGGCTTACTGGTACCTTACATCTTGCTTGTCCTGGTGGCGGCTCCAGGCAGTCTCCTGCTCCACCTTCCTGTTCCCTCAATTTTCCTCTCCGTTAGTCCCGCCTATACTTCCTGTCTGGCTACTGGCCAATCAGTGCTTTATTTATTAACATATTTGTCATACAGAACATCCCACAGCAAATTTCCCTTTCTGCATATGGTTTAGGCAATTATATTTCAAGTAAGTAGATGAGTAGATAGCTCAGTAGATGGTTGGATGGATAGATGGTAGGTGACAGATAGATAAAAATATATATAGAGATAGGTGGATGGATAGATAGACAGATAGAACTATAAAACAATTTGGATAAAATGTTCACACAGGTAATTCTGTGTAAAACATTTTGAGTGTGCTTTGAATTATCTTCATTTTCTTTCATTTTTCTGTGAGTTTGAAATTATTTCCAAACAGTCAGGTTTTTTTGTTGTTGTTGTTTATAGAACAGAATACAACTTTGAAAATGTCTACACTTGCATATCTCAAACTATTAAAAAGTAGTAATACATATTCAGAATCAGTACGTCATTTTTAAACAAACTTTAAGATATTAGACAAATATAAAATATTCTCTGCTGAAGATCTTTGGGAAGTCTTTTGTTGTAGACAGAGATTGTCAGTCTCTAGGAAAGATCTGTGGCTTGAATGGCCCCCATATTCCCAGATCGTTATGGGAATTGAGCCCTTTCTCCTTGTCTGGTCTTCATGAGATGAAGAAGTGAAACCACAAAAAACATTATCTGGGTTTTGAGAAAGGAGATAGAACATCCTGTAAGTAAAAGACACAGTACCTAATTAGTACACATCCAACAATAGTTGCTTTGTGTCATTTTTTATCATGATCCTATAAAGTGGAGGTTACACTTGATAGGTAGGTTTTGGAGGCCACATTACCCATCTAAAATCAACTATCTTATGTTAGGAGGGTGGCTGAGTCCAGCCTGCTTAGGTCTGAAGCCAAGAGCCTCTACATCAGACTGTTAGATAAATGTAAGCCAAAACCTTGAGACTTCCTCCTAAACTAGACCTCTCCCTTGGAGGGAGTCACTAAATAAAATGACCTAATTTACTTTCTGTCTTCATTATCAGAGTCACTTAAAGAGTTGAAGAACCTGATAATTACTGTGGTGTTCTCTTTAGTTGTCCCTCCACTTTTTATATTTTACAATAAAGTGAGTTTTCTCTTACTTCCTGATAAATACATATCTTACAACTATTTCAGTGACTGCTAAGTGTATAGTTTACTTTAAATAATTTTAATTTTTGCTTGTTTGAATATTGTCTAAAATTTCTAAAATAGCACATTAGCTGTCCAGTCCTGGAGACTTTAGAGTGTTGTTGTTATTATTATTATTATTAAGTAGCATTTGCATAGCACTTTATATTGCCAAGTGTTTTGCAATCAGACATTCCTCTCTGGGCTCTCTTAATGTGGAACAACAAGTTGGTTAAATCCCCTGAATAAGCCATAAATGAAAGTGATTCCAAATAAGTATAGTGGAACTCTGTCTAAGTTTGAACACCACTCTTCCAGGTGCTACAATTAGCAATGCCTGTCAAGGGCAAAACCCAAAAATCATGAACAACGAAATCACTACTATTTCAAAAATGTTGACAGAGCTAGGGAAGAAAGCTGCTGAATCATGTCTATGTGCAAAGAAAAACTGTATCTAACAGCATTTCTGCTGATTAGTTTTTGAAGTTAGTTGCACATCAGCCTAATTTTCTTTCCACTTGTAATTTTCAAGTATCTCACTGAGGCCAGTCTTCTAATTCCTATTTTAATGGAAATTCTAAGCAGCTCCTTACTTTGATATGTACTGCAATAACATTCCACAAGAAGAAGAATGTGGATCTGCTACTTTTAATGAAGAATTATGGTACAGGCAGCAATGCTTGTCTTAGCAACTACTGATGTAGAAATTGACAGCTCTCAGGCTGCAGTCTCCTCTGTCCATCTTGTGGTAACTGCTCCAGTGAAATGACAGTTTTCCAGGATACAAAGCCACTAGAAGTGCACAGCTAACTGTCTGCAAGAACAACACTGTGGATCTCAGTTACTGTTTATTTTACCAGCTTATCAATCAAAATATACTAGGAGCAGATCTTGTAGAAAAGCCAGTTAGAAACAGGTGGGCTCAGACATCTGCTCATAAAAATAAGACCAAGATAAGATATCCCCTTAATGTCTGACTAACAAGATCTCAACATGACAGACCAAAATTATAACTGTGTCTAGTAATTAGGCCTGTGTTGAACATGGCATTAAAACCAAACTCTAGTCCTGGAAGCATTTTGCTTCTCTTTAGCCTGCTTATTCAGCCTCACTTTTTTTTTTTTTTTTTTTTTTTGGTTTTTCGAGACAGGGTTTCTCTGTGTAGCTTTGCACCTTTCCTGGAACTCACTCGGTAGCCCAGGCTGGCCTCGAACTCACAGAGATCCGCCTACCTCTGCCTCCCGAGTGCTGGGATTAAAGGCGTGCGCCACCACCGCCCGGCCAGCCTCACTTTTAATCATACCCAGCCCCATCAACTCTTGTCTCCATGGTTTTGCCAAAACTTAATGCTTCCCCATATCTTATTCTCCATTCTTCTTCTCCCCCAAATACTGCTTCCCCACATTCCTAGACACATTAATCTTTGCCTATCTTGCATAAATTCTCCCAGATTTCTATCTCCTATCCTACAGACATAGGTTGTTAGTGTTTGTTCAATGTTATTTTTTGATCCTTTAATTTTAGTGTTGCTATATGCATCTATTTACTTATAATAGTGATTTACACATATGTCATCCACTACACTGTGAGAACAAAGAGAGTAGGTAGATATGTCAAATGCTAGCTTTCATCCAAGAACCTACCAGTGCACTGAGGCAAGACAGGCCATCTATAAGCACTAAATGATCTGTTTAACTTTAGGTCAATCTTGGAGACTTAACAGATAGCCAATAAAAAATGCACAGTGTATTAAAATATCAATAAATGTTATGCCTTATTTTATAGCATCATCTTTTTATAAAGTCATCTTTTTAAAGTATTAAATAATAGAAAAACAAAGTAGAAATTTGTCATGTTATATATGTACTCAGAGACTAGGTAGGTGTAAAGTTATATGAACTTACTGGCATACATACAAAAACTTGCAAATGACATCATTTTACATAAGCCCTTATATAATGTTATTTTTGAAACTCAATTGTACTACATAGCTACTTTTCTGTGTTGATACATATAATCTAAGTTTCATCGCAGTTGCAGTGGAGTCATTCATAACATGAACAAAATATAAAAAGTGCTTTTTCACCTTGATGGATATTTAGGTGCATTCAGATTTTCACTGCCCCAGATATTCTTGCCTCTGTGATTTGTGCTAGAAATGTACAAGTTACCTTTAGAGCCCTTGGAAATATAAAGTGGTGCAGCCACAGTGGAAGACAGCATTTTGGTTTCTAAAAATAGAATTGCCACATTATACAACTCTCCTTCTGTATACACAAATAAAAGAATTAGAGGAAGAATACTAAAGAAACATTTGTGTGCCTGTGTTCATAGAAGCACTACTCATCTATTAGCTGAAATGGCAGAGCAATCCAAATGTGCACCAACAAATAAATGCATAAACAAAATGTGGCATGCATGTTCAGGGGAATAATCGTTTTAAAAAGGAGGAAAATTCTGGCATATGGAACAATGTGGATGAGCCTTGAGGGTATTACGCTAAATGGAAGAAGCCAGACAGAAAGATACAAACCTTGTGTTGTGCCATTTGGATTAACTCCTTAAGCACAGAAAAAAATTGTAGAAACAGAAAGTAGAATGATGGTGAATTCTAGCAGCTAAGGAAAAGAAAGACTTACTGTTCAGTGAATAGAGTTTTAGTTTTAACAGATGGAAAAAAATTAATATGGATAGTGGTGATTATTGCAAACATAGATATGGTTTTTAATCTTTAAGTTGCATATTTTGAAATGGCAAACATGGCACAATACATCTCACATGTGTATTTCATTCCTATTTTTCAAAAAAATGCTTTATAAATTAGAATTAGTAGTCAGGTAGACTTGTCTATATTCCCTCTGTTATAATTTACTAATCCAGCCTGTGTTTCTGGTGTTCTGACAGAGGTGTCACAGAGGGTGGTCAATGCTCTTAACATAGAGATAATAATGTTAGAACTCCCTGTAAGCACCTAGAGAGATGTCTCGGTAATCAGTAATACTTATTGCTTAACCAGAAGACCATGGTTTAGGTCCCAATGTTCATAACCATGTCTAACTCTAGTTCCATGGTATGTAGTGCCCCCTTCGGGCCTCTGCAGGCACCAAATGCACAGGTGTAACACACACACACACACACACACACACACACCACTCATATACATAAAATAAAAATAAAAGCAAAAGAATCTTTAAAGGACTCCTTTTGTTGTTGTTTTAAACAGCATACTTTTTATTGCCTATCAGAGCCTAAACTTCCATGAGCTCTTTCCTAAATTATGATGACACTGTATCATATGTTTAAGCCACACAAACTGAGCTTGTTCTTTGTGCTTCCATTGTGAGATAGTTTGGAAGATCAAGGCATCAGAGCCCCTTTTTTCTACCTCAAAGTCATCCCTAACCACATTCACTGAGAAATAATTGTGACTAATGTAATTTATTGTCTTTAAAGATTTTATTTATACTCTTCATATTAACTATGTGATCTGTTTTTCACAAACAAATTTCAAACTCATGTTTCAATAAAATTTACGTCTTCAGAGTTATAATTTAAAAGACTATTTAACTGAAATACTTGGCACAATTTATTCCCCAAGGCATACTTTCTTTCTGAGGTCTGTAATTCTACAAGATAAGACAGTTTTCAGGATGACTCTCAACACCCTGCACATCCCCCTCATGCCACAATTCACTGTGGCTTTGTTGATCTCAAAGGTATGAAAATAAATTTGATTTTCCTGCTATGAGCACCATTATTCTGAGCTACTGAAAGATTAGTAGGTGAGAACCTGGGTAATGTTGTTTCTAAGCAAAAAAATGGAAAAGCAAAGTTTCAGGATAGATTTTTGTCAGGTAAGTGAACACCCGTTCTATAGAATTCAGCTCCTGTTTTGACAGCTTATTGAATACTCTCTCAACTTTCCCCGCCTGGTAATGTCTCCCATTAATTAATACCAATTCTCTGCTCACAGTTGTGATAGAACAGCAGTGGTTGTTAACACAACACTCATAATCACAATTGTTCAGGCATTATTTGTCTGTGTTAAATATAAGCCCTGGATACTGTGGCCTAAAGGGGAAAGGAAAATGGAATTTTAAAAAATAAATCTAAGTTTTATAATAGGGATAAAAATTCTATTTACATTTCACTTTTCCCTTTCCCTACAGTGGCATCAGGTTTTATAAGGAATCAGCCTTTTGTTTCTATATTTTTGTATGATAAGACTTATCAAGATTTGATGTTCCTCTTAATATATTTACTAAGCAGTATATTATTATTTAATGGAACTCAGGAATTTTCTATAACAACACAAATAAAGAGATGTCACATATTCAAAAATGATTTTTCCTTTTGGGTGTTAATGATAAAACCTTTAAACATTCCTAAAGATTAGAAGACACTAGAGCAGTGTGGCTACAAATGACTAATATGTATAAAAGTATTAAAACCCTGAGAAGTACTAGAATCAACGTTCAAGGAGGAGTTTATATTAGGGAATAGTATAGTTGTTTACATATGTTTCAAAAAGTTAGGTACACACTAATAAAAAACCGACACTGTAAAAAGTTTTGTGGAAAAACACTTGTAATAGTTGTAAAAATATACTTGACAATTTTGTGATTTTCTTCAAGTGTTTTTTTCTGCACATACATATTTCTTGATTGAATAATAGTGACATCATATCCTAACCATCTCTTTCATGTTATAATATCTTGTTCAAACCATTATTTATTGTCCAAATAGCATGCTATGAAGCACATAAACCCTGAAACTTTACTTGAACTTTTCCATATAGTCATGTATTTGCTTATTGTAGTTCAAAAATACAGTACTAGGTGAAACATCTTGATGTCTATGGTCTTACTCCAAATTAACAATTACTAGGGTAATGTGAGTCTCTAATGGTGAAAGCATTTGTTCAAATATATAAATATATGTGTGTTGACATAGCTGCACATGCACATACATACGTCACGGAGGGAGAAAATAGAACCAACTTGCTCTCCTGCCAGAAATATTTAAACTTTCATGGAACCATGAAAGCATTGTAAGCATTTCATATTGTTTATTTTTGTTGTTATTATTCACCTTGTTTATTTAGCTAAAATGGAGAGATATCTAACTCTTGCTTTAAATCCTTTGGCTTTTATATTGGGATTATGGATTATTTCCCCTTTTTGCTATTGCTTTAATAAGAAATAAAAGAAATCAAGATTCCATGCACAAAACAATAACATCGGTAATTTTAAAGAATGCAGTATGAAACTTTGAGTCTAATGGTCCAAAATTATTTTTTACAAATATTTTTATTTTATAATTAATTTAATTTTACATATCAGCCACAGATTCTCCTGTCCTCCCTCCTCTCACTCCCCAGTCTTCCCCCTCAACCCACCCCCATTTCCCACCTCTTCCAAGGCAAGGTCTCCCCTGGGGAGTCAGCCCAGCCTGGTAGATTCATTTGAGGCACATCCAGTCCTCTCCTCCCTGCACCAAGGCTGAACAAAGTGTCTCAGCATAGGCCTTAGGTTCTAAAAAACCAGCTCATGCACTAAGGACAGGTCCCGGCTCCACTCCCTGGGGGTCCCCTAAACAGTTCAAGCTAAACAACTGTCTCACTTATCCAGAGGGCCTGGTCCAGTTCCATGAGGGCTCCTCAGCCATTGGTTCACAGTTCATGTGTTTCTGCTAGTTGGCTATTTGTCCCTGTGCTTTTTCCAATCATGGTCTCGATATCTCTTGCTTATATAATCCCTCCTCTCTCTCGATTCAGAATTATTAAGGTACGGGGAAAAAATGAGCTTTTCTGAAGAGATTTACAGCACGTTTTTAGTATAATCTTTAATTCAGTGCCATGATCATTTAAGGAAAATGAATAATAGTGGGAGGAAAGACAGAGTTTTGTTTTTGTTTTTTTTTTTTTTTTAAAGAAAGATAGAAAACCAAGCCACACATGGTTGCCATGGAGCTGCAAACCTAGGATGCTTCATCTAAGAGGTAGAAGATGGAAGATCATGTGTTTGAAGTTAGCCTGAGCAACATAAGTGAGGTTTGGTTGGTCTTGAGAAAATAAGTAAATAAAAAGATGAGAAACTCATTACATACAATGAATAGACACTGATAAAAATTTTAAAATAAGCCATAAAATGGACGGAGCCATAAGGTAGATGGGGCCATCTGAGAAGAGGATGGAGACCAGTTAGTGAAAGAGATGGGAGAAAAGTGGGTAGTGAGTGGGAGAACATGACACACACACACACACACACACACACACACACGCACGCACGCACCACACACACACACACACTGAAATTATTTTGTATGATGAATATTCTCTACAAAAACTGTACAATGTGTATATAGAGAGAAACACCTCACTTTGCAATAAATAAAAGAAACAAAAATGTGCTTGGGTCATAGGAGCAGTTGGGCCATGGACCTTTGGTGGTCTTTGGTGGCCAACTTTTGTGACCACTGTTGTCCATTGCTGACCTGGAGTCAGAAGCATGATGACCTGAGCCCAGAGTAAAGTTTCCACGTGTGAGTTTGAGGAGAACACTCAAACAATGGGCTAATTAAGGAGAAACTTTCTGTTCAGGAATGAAGCTGAGGGAATGAAAAGGCGAGTGGTACCTGGCATTGTGTCAAATTTATATTGGACTTGCTACTGAAACTCCATCATAAACTTCTGGTCTACACTCGGCCCACTTACCATGGTTTTCTGCACAGCTAACCCCTAGGTCAGGGTCGCCTAATCTCACTATGTAAGGAAAAATTGTTTCTGTTTGGAACCACAGTGAAGCACCCGTTCATTCTATTTTTATTTTTTGTCTTAAGAGTATTTCTACAAAGAGAATGTTTTCCTTGGTTCAAAGGGAACTCACCAGAAGCCCTTCGTCGCATTCACGTGGTGTGCCATTCTTGGCGGGGGACTGTAGGTGTTGCTGCAGCCACATAGCTGAGAAAGCTGGGCTCAGCTGTCGTTCTGTGGCTTTTACTGCAGTTCTATTTCGTCCCTGTCCTCTCCCTCCCACTCAAATGCTGTCCCCTCGTGTGTTTGGATACGCTGTGTCCTCCAGGTTTTCACACTAAATATAGCCTCCGCAAGGAGGAGCCAAACTTGCCGGTGCGTCACTCTCTCTGGGACTCATCTCTGTGGTGGACAGCTCACCGACTGGAAGAGTTCCAGCGGCAGACAGGAGTGGAGAACAGGAGTTAGACCACCGAGTTCTGCAAAGGCAGCCACGGCAGGGAGGCGGGCAGGAGGTTTCAGAGCACACTGAGGCAGGCAGACGCACATATTAGACTTAATAACTTTGGGGGAAGGAGACTGTCCTCTGAGATGACACCCTCAAGCTCAGAAATTGTATTCATGGCTTGTGTAGGAGGTCAGGCTCTTTGTGTTCGTTCGTGTTGGAGTTGTTATCCTTTGACCAGTCCTCTGAGCATAATTTGTTCCCAGCCCTTTTGTTCCATGAGTGAAAAGGTCAAGGCCTTTTGACATGGCATGAGCATTCTGTGCACCAGGGGGAAACTTCACCAGCAGAGCTGGACTTAAAACAACTTCCGAGCAAGCCGAGTCAAACACAGGAAGTGTTGTTCCAACCCCCAGAGGATACCGGCTTTGTTGATGAGCCAACTTACATCTTGTTGAATTGCTAAGTGTTGCTATCTTGACTGAACAGATATAGTAACGACTCCGGACCCAGATGAGGAATTTGTAGGCATGAGATAGCAACATCATTCTCCTGAAGTGTCCCCTACAGGAATCTAAATACAGAGTGGCTATTTTCTTAAATAGGAAAAGTTCCATCTCAGGTCCCTATAGTCCAATCCATGCTAAATGATTCTCCAAATGAACAAATACTGCTTTGATGAGACAGTAAATTTAGTGAGAGAAATAATCAACCAGAAATGCAGAAAAAAAATGTGACTTTTTAATAAACAGTCTAATCAAGAAGTGAATTACACATTTAATTTTGTACACATAAGACTTTTTATTATTATTGTTAGTTCAGGAAATACTGACCTGTTCAAAATAGCATTGGGAACATTTTTATTCATATAGCCTATATAAATTTCTAAGTGTAGTATGAACTAATTGTTATTTTACTCATATAAAATAATGTTCAAACTTTATTTCACAGATTGAGAAAAAAAGAATTGTTTTGTATAAGGTCATTCAGCAAATTTTAAACAATACCACATTTACTTTCCGAAATTGCTGCCTTTATGCATCTTTTAAATGAGTGAATCAGTTTGTGTCTGAGTATACTGGTGAAATTTGAGGCTCAAAAATACAATAGTTACGTATAGCTGTTCTCCATGTGAAAATAGAGGGAAACTGGGGAAATCACACAAAAAACTTTTCTTTTTCCTTTACTCTCGGGATTTTTGTTGTTGATTTTGCTTTATAGACCAAGTCTCACTATGTAATCCTCCTAAATAGCCTGGAACTCACAATTAGACCAGGCAGGCGTTTAACTGTCAGAGATCTGCTTGCCTCTGCCAACCAGGTCCTGGGATTAAAGGTATATGCCACTATGCTAAACAACACCAACCATTTCTATAGCATTAAAATAGTATTAAAATAGTAAAATAGTATTAAACACACAATACAAATCAATGCAGTCTGGAGAAGAGTACCAAATGAGTATTCAGAGAGGCACTCTTTGCCTCAGGTGGTCGGGATACTAGGATTCTGGCCCCAGTCTAGTGAGTCTTATCCTGAGTGTGACTTTCCTCAACTTTAAGTGAATATAACAAGATCTGTCCTCACTCAGGAAGGCCAGGGACATCAAATGGAACCATGAACACAAAAGAGCATATAAAGAATGCTGTAAGTTGTAATGGGCTGCCAAGATCCTGTTAGAGATTATAGTCGTGGAACTATTGTTCACATGAAAGAGAATGGCAGGAAGCCAGTGAATCTGTTGCTGTCATAAATTGAGTCCCGAGTTTATATTACCATCTTCACTGAAAATCTAATGAAAATCATGAATGTTGTCTTCAGAACAGTCTATATTGGGAAATTTAGCCCAATTTTCGTTGTAGTTTCAAGAGATTCACAGAGCACTTGAAGCCTATGTGTTCACAGGGCTCAGAATAAGAACACTTGTGGAAGGAAGGAAATGTGGGTAACTTGGCCAAG
>CABHPQ010154074.1:35316-62065 GCA_902168405.1 Peromyscus aztecus | reverse complement strand
GGGGGAGAGTACATTATTTTCTTTATGATGAACACCATGAAGAAAATAAACCAGGAGAAAACAGTTCCAATGCAAAGCGTACACTGAGCCTTCATACTCAAAAAGTCCTCAAGTAAATCTTTGCTTCCTTTCTCCTAGGATAGCTGTTTCCCTCTTTCAATATCTAGTTCAGACAACCAGCGCTCTTATTCAGGCAGGTACCTGTGATCCCTCCCTCCAGAGATCAGTCTATTTCTCACATTCATTGTGTTGTGTAACAGCACCTTCCAAGCTTAAACCCATCCATCCTGGAGGGAGATTCCTCATGATACAGAATGCACAAGGGGAGGGAAACAGTGGGACATTTTAGGACAGAGTGTTGGGAGGGGAGTAGAAACAGTCCATCCTGCAGGAAAGATGATTAAGACAGAAAGTAAACAGCTGAAAATAAGTTGAGGAAATCCCTGAAATTGACCAGATTCTCTAGGCATCCTGCTCCCCAAGACTATCTTTGTAGTAAAACTGCAAAGTCTCAGAGTTGCTCTCTAAGCCAGCAGTTCTCAACCTGTGGGTAGCAATGCCTTTGGGGGTTGAAAGACTCTTTCATAATGTCACCTAAGATCATTTGCATATAGATATTTACATTAAAATTCATAACAGTAGCAAAAGTACAGTTATTAGGTAGCAACAGAATTTTATGGTTGGGGTCACCACAGCATGAGTACCAGTATTAAAGGATCACAGCATTAGGAAGGTTGAGAACCACCTTTCTTAGCTGAGTTGCTTAGAAAAGACACAGACTGCAATGTGGAAGACCTAGAGATCAGCCAAGCCATCTAAAAGAAGTAAAAAGCAGCTTGATCCTGAGAAGAAACCCAGGCCTGCCAACTATCTGGAAGATGCTCAGATCAACTAAGCAGCTGAGAAAAGACACCCTTCTACCTGTTACTCTGCCTCCAGGCTGTTCAGTATGCTCCAGGTCTCCAGCTGTCATGAGCTGTCACTCATGCAGGGGTGAGCTTTGGTGATGCAGCTGTCCTTGTGTCATTTCCGTTCCTGTAAACAATCCTTTACCCATTTTCCTGTAAGTAACCCAATACAACTTATGGAATCCCTAAGTTGGACTTGGTGTTCTTCAAACATTGACTTGTTGGATCCCTACCTGGAGTCAATAGATGTTTGTTCATGTCTCCCCAATAACAGTGTCACATACATTTGTTATCTACCTAAAATGCAGTGAGGAAGGCAGCAGATAATACCCTTGGCTACTAAAAGCTTCATTTCCTCTCAGTAGTAGGAAAGGATTTTCATGTTGTCATAGAGAGCATCCTCAGATCCCTTTCTTTATTCTTTTTATCCAGGCTGTTCCTAGACTTCTTTCAGCACCTTTTCTGATAGAGACACATCTATTGTTTTTCCTTATGTTCTTTGAAGAAGGTACTTAACAATAGTGCCCTACTGTCTTAGTCAGTGTTCTATGCCTGTGAAGAGACACCATGACCAAGGTAACTGTTACAAAAGGAACTACAAGGCCAAACCTCCTAATTCTTCTCAAGTAGTGTCACTCCCTGATGACTACGAATTTAAATACATGAGCCCATGGGGCCGTTTTTATTCAAACCACCACATTCCACTCCCTGGTTCCCATAAGCTTATAACCATATCATAATGCAAAATGTGTTTAGTCCAACTTCTAAGTCCCCATAGTCCTCTGTAGTCTCAGAGTTCAAAGTCTTTTCTGAGACTCAAGGCAATCTTTTTGCTGTAACCCATTGTAAAATCAAAATCAAAAATCAGATCACACACTTCCTACATACTGTGGCATGGAAGATGTATTACCATTCCAAAAGGAAGGAAAAGGAGTTTAGTGAGGAAATACTGGACCAGAGAAAACCGGCAGGGCAAATTCCAAATTCTGCACCTCCATGTCTGATGTCAAAGCGTTCTTCAGATTTCCAACTCATTCCAGCTTTGTTGATTGCGACATGCTTCTCTTATTGGGGCTGGTTCCACATTTGGTCTGCAGCTCTGCCTGGCAGGTATCCTAAGACTCTGGCATCACCATCATCTTGGAGATTCCAACACAATCCAGGCTTTGCCTTCATAGTTTCATGCAATGGCTTCTATGGGGCTCCATGCAGGGACACTCCTGACACATGCCTGGCCTCAGAAGCTTTACTTAGTCATAAAAGAAGATTTCACAACCCCTTTTATGTATTCTTGATTCTGAAGCCTGAACCATGTGGCCAAATCTACACAATTCTGCTTCTTTGTGGGGCTGGAATTGGCTCCTTCATTCAATGACATTTGCACCAGCTTTCTGTTGTTGTTGATTTCCTTCACTATTTAAGCTTTTCTTTAATTCCTTCCCACAAGGGGAAGCTTAGGGTATCTTGCCCTGAGATCACCACTCCCTTTATTCCACTTAGCAACAGATTTTCTTTAAACATTTTTTTTTTCTATCTCCTTGACCACTGGACTTGGCTCCAACATTTCATTCATTTTCTGGCATTCCTTTTTTCCCTCAAACTCCACATTTAGTAGTTTTCCTTGATCAGCTTGCTCCTTGTCATTGTAGATGTGCATAATAGTGACAAGTAACCATGTGTCACAATCAATATTAACTATATTGAAAACACCTCAGCCAATGCAATTAATCCATAACTCTTCAATTTAGTCCCAGGCAGACTTTTAGGAAAAGAGCAAAAAGTAGCCACATTCTTTGCTGAAATATCACAAGAATGATCTCTTGGCTGAAACTTCTTGAGCTGGGCCTACATATTTAAATTGCGCTCATCACTATCTTCCATGTTTCTACTGGGAAAGACCTTTAATCCCTGCTTAAAGCACCCAGAGGCTTTTCTTGTCAAAGTCCCTAAATCTTCCATATTCCCCAGATAAACTGCATGGTCAGACCTCTCACAGAAATAACCTGCCCCCTGGTACCAAACTCTGTCTTAGTCTGTATTCTATTGCTGTGAAGAGATACCATGACCAAGGCACCCATCCCTTTAAGAGAAAGCATTTAATTGTGGTTTGCTTACAGTTTCAGAGCCTTAGTTCATTATTGTCATGGTGGAGATGATGGCAGCATACAGGTAGACACAGTGCTGGAGAAGTAGCTGAGAGTTCTAAATCCAGATCCACAGGCAGCAGGAAGAGAGTGACACCGGCACTGCCTTGGGCTTTTTTTTTTTTTTTTTTTTTTTTTTTTGGTTTTTCGAGACAGGGTTTCTCTGTGTAGCTTTGCGCCTTTCCTGGAGCTCGCTTGGGAGACCAGGCTGGCCTCGAACTCACAGAGATCCGCCTGCCTCTGCCTCCCGAGTGCTGGGATTAAAGGCGTACGCCGCCGCCCGGCTGCCTTGGGCTTTTGAAACCTTAAAGCCCACGCCCAGTGACATACTTCCTCTAACATGGCCACACTTACTCCAAGACCTCACCACTTAACCCTTCTCAAGTAGTGCCACTTCCTGGAGCCTAAGCATTCAATTATATGAGCCTATGGGGGCCATTCTTAGTCAAATATTGCACCCCCCTAAAAAATACTACATGAAGAGCTAGAGTTGATTATATATTGATTTTCAAAACCATTGTATTTTAGTCAATTTACTTTAACTGTTTTTGAGATTGGTTCTTAATGTGTAGCCCTATCTGTCCGGGAACACCCTATGGAGACCAGCTGACCCTAAAATCAAAGAACCTCTGCTTCCTATGTCATTGATATAAAGGTAGCTTATTTTTAAGTATTTACTCTAGCATTTTTAATTTGCATGCGTGTGTGTATTTATGTTTCAAATTATGTGCATAGGAGTGTGTAGCATGAACCTTAACAGGTCTTATTAATAAAAACAAATCCGGGCTGGGTTGGGGTGAACGCTGGAAGATCAGAGAAGCAGAACAAGCCACAGCTTCTTCACCTCGCAATTCCTCAGCTGATCCTGTTTCCTCAGACTGGAAGCCTCTGAGTCCTCATCCAGAATGAATCTCAGCTGAACTGCTTCTCAAAAGCCTGAATCTTAACCAACCTAGTTCCTGGTTATCATGCCTTATATACCTTTCTGCTTTCTGTCCTCACTTCCTGGGATTAAAGGTTCACTTCTTAGGACTAAAGGCTTGAGTCACCATGCCTGGTTGTTTCCAGTGTGGCTTTAAACTCACAGAGATCTGGATGGATCTCTGCCTTCCAAGTGATAGGATTAAAGGCATGTGTGCCACCATTTTCTGGCCTCTATATCTAGTAGCTGTTCTGTTCTCTGACCCCAGATAAGCTTATTAGGGTACATAATATTTTGGGGAACACAATACCACGACAGGAGTGAACTACCCATGGAGGCCAGGGCTTTCATATCTCCTGGAGCTGGAGATACAGGAGGTTGTGAGCCACCTCATGTGGGTGCTACGAACAGCACTCTGGTCCTCTATAAGAGAATTTCTTGCTCTTAATGGATTATAAATCTCTCCAAACCCTCTTGGTATTCTTGGTAAATTCTCAAATTTAAAAAATTATGGTCATTACTTAGTTTTTAATTGATGTATAATAATTACATGTATTAATGAAATGCAATGTGATACTCATATACATCAGGTAATGACTTATGCAACTTTCATGAATTTATTATTTTACTGGTCAATACAAGTATAAAGGAGATAAGAAACAAGTATTCCCCCAGGTTTAGAGAAATGGCTTTCAGTGGGATGATATTTTATTATTTCCACAATGTCAGTTAGGATGGACTATCTTACTGCTTTTGAATTAAGGGAAGGATTCCAAATTAAAATTTCTATTAGACTAAGTATTAATAAAGCAAAATTCTATTAAACTAAAATTCTATTAAATCCAAGAAACCTGCAGACATATTTAGAATGTAAGTATGAATTTAGGTAAAGAATGAACATAGAAAAGCTTAATGAACATCCAAAATCTGCATGTTCAGGATGACTCCTTAGGGACCTTTACTCTTCTTAGGATTAATTTTTAACTATGCTTAAACTTATTTATCCCTAGCTAATCCCTGAAAGGATTCATAAAGCATAGATTTGGTTTTATTATTTACTTCTGAGAATCACTGCTCAGCTGACATGACATTGGCTATGTGTTGCCTTCCATATGCTAATGCATAACAATGTACATATTCATAAAAGGAGATTATAACTAAAATAACATTGACATACACCCCTTAACAGCCCTACACAATTATTACATATGTCATAACACTTCTTTTAGAGTTTGTATATAACATTTTTTCACATAAAATAATTTTATTGTATTTTCTGCTTCCTCAACTTATCCTAGATTCTTCCCACTTCCCTAGAGCACCCATTTTCAAGTCCTTTTTCTCTTTCAAAGAAAACAAGAAAAGAAAGGAAAGAAAATCAAAACAGACAAGTAAACAAAAAATTATAAGAAAGAAAGAAAATATAAAAATACCAAAACAAAACAAAAAGCACACACACACAAAAAAAAAAAAACCCCATGAAGCCCATTTTGTGTTGGCCAACTACTTGGAGTGTAGTAGATATACCAGTGTTACCTCATTGGAGAAAATTGATTTTTCCTTACTCAGAAGCTTCAATTACAAATAAATTCTAGACAGTGGAGGGACATTTGGTCTATTTCAGATTCCAGTACTAATATTTTTGTCTGGTTTAAAGATGTGTAGAACTTACACTTTCTGTCATAGCATCTACGAGGTCATATGTATATCAGTTCTGGTTCTGGAAGACACTGTTTCCTTGAAATCATCTACCACCTCTGGATTTCACATTCTTTCTGCCTCCTCTCTGCATAGATCGCTGAGACTTAAGGGTAGAGGTGCGATAACAGCATTACATTTAGAACTGAGTGCTCCAATTTTTCTTTTTTCATAAAGGCATCATGGAAGTGGTGTTGATGTCTCCATCAATTTTGCTTTTCTGAACCTATTTGTATGGCTACACGTCACCACATTAATTGTTACCCCTTATGTCCTCATTCCTTCATAAAAAATATTTACTTCAGTAGAAATGAGCACTATTTGACTTCTTAAATTTTTTATTAGATTTTATTCATTTATTGGCTGTTAACTGAGGGGGTGTGCATGTACCAGTGTGTGTGGAAGTCAGAGAACAACCAGAGAGAATCAGCTTGCTCTTGACTTTCATGATGTGTGTCCCAAGGATGGGACTAGGTCATCAGCACTGAGCCATTCCTTTAGCCTTAAGATAACTTTTTAAACTGAATATCTTTAATGTGAGTTTTAGGATATCAGAACATAGAAAGAACCAATCCCTCTGTACTGTCAAATAGTAACTATAAATTTCTCCCAGTACTTTAATGATAGTAATACTACTGTGCTCTGGTGTAGCAGAGTAGTTAGTTTTGGCAACTTGACACAAACTAGGGTCTTCTGGTAAGAAAAAAACCTCAGTTGAGAAAATGTTTCAAAAATATTTGTTTTTGCCGAGTCTTTAGTTCACTTTCTTGATTGGTAATTGATGGGGAGGGATGAGTATATTTTGACTGGTGTTACCTCTCTAAGAAATCAAGCTGAGCAGGCCATGGAGAGCAAGCCAATGAACAGCATTTCTCCATGGTTTCTGGTTCAGTTCCTGTCTTGCCTTCTCTCAATGGACTGTGACCCTGGATATGTAAGTGAAACAAACTCCTGCCTCCTCAGGTTGCTTTTTCACTCATAATTTGATCACAGCAATAAAACACCAACAAAGAAAAAAGGAGGGAAAAGATAAGTTAGAGAAAATCAACTTGTCAAAAGGATTTAATTTGAAACAGCTAGTTGTCCTGGTTTCTGGTCATTATATTTGAAAGGATGAACTTTCCTCTTAAAAATTTTTTCATCTGTTTTGTTCTGAGGATTTCAGTTGCTTACCTCACTTTTCTAATGTCCCAGGGTCTGTCATTCTAGACCTCTGCTCTTGTAACTATACTCAAATAGCCTGTCTGCTGTTTACCTTTGCCCCTGGTCTTCTTTCTATCAATAAACAAATGTGACAAATTACCTTAGATTGGGTCCAACATATTTTTATAACTATTTGAATAGAACTGGTCATTGAATAAATTGGCTTTAGACTTTTGTCTGGCTACCCTACTTACTAAACTATTGCTGGGAAAGAACGTCATCTTTACATGGGTGGGGGTAGTTTTAAGCACTAACACTCATTTTCAAGGTCAAACTATCTTTCTTTATCTTATGTGACAAGGATTTATATCCATGAATCAAAACAGTAACTTCACAGGCTCCACCATCCTTTCTTGTTGTCAAAGTGTATCCTGATGGTTTCAAGAAGGAGAATGATACTTCTAAGAAAGTTCTTTCTTGTGCATAAGTAAAGAGGTCTCCCTAAATTTGATTTATGTGTGCGTATCATGTGGCCTTTTAGCCTATATGATTTTTTCAAAGAGATCAATTGTGTCTGCAAAGCATGAATGCAAGAAGCTTATTCATCAGTTCTAATGACTCAGAAATCACTGAACTCGATCATAAGCCCTAGGAATGATCTTCAGAGTTTCTACTCCCCCTAAGCCACTGGAAATCACAGTCACTATTGTTGTTCTTAAGTTCTCTAAACCAGCAGCTACTTGGAATAAGATAAGACTCACCTTAGTAAGTAGGAGTTCTGTAAAAATACATAAAAATTCTAAGACATATAATTGAAATATAAATAAGAATTTATTCTGTGCATCACATTTGTATGAATATCAAAGGTAAATTTTATCCTCATTCTGTCTCTCCATCTTTTGGTCTAGTCATGTTTGAGCATGTGGAAACTCCTATGAATGCAAATATTTCCTGTGCTGGAGAATAAGAGAATAAAAGTCTAAGGAAGTAAATGCATTGTGCTATATAGAATTTAAAGTAAATATTACATAAAGAGAACATAATTCATTCTTTGTTTTTCCTACTAGATAAGAAAAAATATAGTGAAACAATTTAAGATATGGTAGTTATAATACATTTGGTATAATGGCTTAAACACATTTACTCTGTAGGAAATATTCCTATGATAATAAGGCAATGTGAAAAATTGCCTGTGATAAAAATAAAATATGAATGCAAAGATAACTCAGAATCTATCATGCCGCAATATAAGATCCAATGCAATATCATAAAATACATTTATTCATAATATATACAATGTGAAATATTATTAAGTAAATATCAATATGTAATTCCATTGAGTCCTTTATGGTTGTTTTCTAAAGTAATAAACTGAGTATTCAATAAGTTCAAAGTCTTTTGCCCCACTCTACTGCCTCAGGTTTTGAATTTAAAGGCCCTTACATCTTATAAAACCAGCATGCAAATAAGCCCTAGCTTAGCCATCAAAACACATTAATCCACTGCTGCATAGACTGTCTGAGCGCGTTCAGGCTCTACTGATAATGCTAACTTTCTGACTGCATGTGAAATTGTGGCAAAGAAAGTTTGCCAACCAGAATGCTCAGATATGAGGCTATTTCAACAGCTTTATTAGCACCCCTACTGTGGCAAACAGCATTATGTGCCCACTTGGGATCCACTTGCTTTTTGTGTCTTGCTTAGAGTAACCTGCCTTGGCTCACTGTGGATGATGTATAATGATTGGTATAACTCAATGAACAGAATTCTGTTCCTTGCTTTGACATTCCCCCTTAAAAATAATAAAAATAAAGTTGATCTCAAGACCCAGATAAGTTAATGAGGCTCAGGAGAAAGTCTTTTGGAGGAAATGGGGTGTCTCTCCTGGTAAATCAGTGCTGACATAAGCTGTACCTTTCCTCATTTGTGAGGGGAACAAAGCCATGGTATCTGACTTTGCAGCAACCATCTTGAGACACAGAGTAGATCAAAAGGAGAGAGAATGTGAGCAGACCAATTATAGCAGTTTGTAAAGATAGAAAAATTAATTTCTAACCCTCACATAGCTTCATTTTCTTAACAAAAGCTATCTAACTTGCAAGGACAATTTCTGATACTTCTTCCCCAGATTAAATTCTATGCCTTTACAACTGCACAGGAGACTTCTTCACCATGATAATTTTTTAAGTATATGTATATTATTCATTTTACATACCAACCACAGATCCTTCTCATCCCTCCTCCCACTCCCCCCAGCCTTCCCCACTACCCACTCTCCATCCCCTCTGCCAAAAGGGTAAGGGAGTCAGCAAAGCCTGGTACATTCAGTTGAAGCAGGACCAAGCTCCTCCCACCTGCATCAAGGCTGAGCAAGGCATCCTACCATAGCTAATTGGCTCAAAAAGCCAGTTCATGCACCAGGAATAGATCTTGATCCCAATGCAGGGGCCCCTCACACAGACCAAGCCAACAACTGTAATCCATATGCAGAGGACCTAGTCCTGTCTCATGCAGGTTCCACAGCTGTTGGCTAAAGTAGGAGAAAGTCCCACCCAGTCTGCAGCCACTCAGACCCAAGTAAACACACAGAGGCTTATATTATTTTTAAATTATGGCCATGGCAGGCTTCCTGCTAGCTAGCTCTTATATTTTAAATTAGCCCATAACTATTAATCTATGTATCGCCACATGTTCCATGGCTTTACCTGCGTCCCATTACATGTTGCTCATTGGATGGCTTGCTGGCGTCTCTCCCAGCCTTCTGCCTGTCTCTCTCTTAGAGTTTCCTGCTTGCCTCTAAGCTGCCTTGCCATAGGTCAAATGGCTTTATTTGTCAACCAATCAAAGCAACACATATTCATAACACACAGAATGAGATCCCCATCAGGCTAAAGTTTGTGAGTTCCTACAAGCTTGGTTCAGCCGTCTATGTAGATTTCCCTACCATGATCTTGACCCCCTTTGCTCATATATTCCCCTTTCCTCTCTTTGAATGAATTCCTGGAGCTCAGCCTGGTTCTTGGCTGTGGATCTCTACATCTGCTTCCATCTGTTACTGGATGAAGGCTCTAGCTTCTCTGGAGATGTGGGTTATAGTCTGGTTATCCTTTGTTTTACAGCTAGTATCCACTTATGTGTGAGTACATACCATGTTTGTCTTTCTGAGTCTGGGTTACCTCACTCAGGATGATATTTTCTAGTTCTATCCACTTGCCTGCAAATTTTATGGTGTCATTGTTTTTTACAGCTGAGTAATACTCCATTGTGTATATGTACCACATTTTCTTTATCCATTCTTTGGTTGAGGGGCATCTAGGTTATTTTTAATAATAATGCTGCTGCGAACATAGTTGAGCAAGTATCCTTGTAGTATGATTGGGTGTCCCTTGGGTACATACCCAAGAGTGGTATCATTGGGTCTTGAGGTAGATTCATTCCCAGTTTTCTGAGAATTCACCATACTGATTTCCAAAGTGGCTGTATAAGTTTGCACTTCCAACAGTGGAGGAGTGTTCCCCTTGATCCATATACTCTCCAACATAAGCGGTCATCAGTGTTTTTGATCATAGCCATTCTGAGAGGTGTAAGATAGCATCTCAAAGTCATTTTGATTTGCATTTCCCTATTGTCTAAGGATATTGAGCAATTCCTTAAACGTCTTTTGGCCATTTGAGATTCTTTTGTTGAGAATTCTCTTTTCAGATCTGTAGCCCATTTTTTAATTGGATTGCTTGGATTTTTGATGTCTAGTGTCTTGAGTTCTTTATATATTTTATAGATTAGCCCTCTGTCAGATGTGGGGTTGGTGAAGATCTTTTCCCATTCTGTCTTATTTACTGTGCCCTTTGCCTTATAGAAGCTTCTCAGTTTCAGGAGGTCCCATTTATTAATTGTTGCTCTCAGTACCTGTGCTACTGGTGTTATACTTAGGAAGTGGTCTTCTGTGCCAATGCATTCAAGGCTACATCTTACTTTCTCTTCTATCCAGTTCAGTGTAGGTGAATTTATGTTGAGGTCTTTGACTCAATTTGGACTTAAGTTTTGTGCATTACCATGACAAATTTTACAGGACAATTCTACTATTCTGGACTCAAATCCAGAATTCAGAAATAAAAGGGACACCTCTTAGTATATCCAAATCTGAATTATGCTGGAGCTGCACACTTAGCTCAGTTTGTCATGCTTTCCACCTCCCTGGCCAAGAATAAAATTGTCTCTTTTATTCTTCTCTAAATAGAAGTTAAATGCAAAGTCTCTGACCAAGGGACCCTGAAAACACTAGAACAGAAATAAAAATACCCCAAATTTCAGGCTTCGTGGGGGGAGAATTCCTTCATATCTAAATCTAAATCTGTAAGCACTGGTTAGTTTGTGGCTGCTATAAGTAGTCCTTTCTTACATTCAGATGTGTGTATCATATATTATCAGAAAATGAATAAGAGTAATCTAAGAATAGTCATCATGACTTTCAGAGTTTTTCATCAAGTTTCTGAACAGTAAAGCCATTCTTCCTGAACTCTGAGCTTCTTGATGAAAGTGTTCACGGACTCTGCAGACACTAATCCTGTGCAGTTAAAATGCTTGAGACTAGAATTACCAGAATACACACAGACAAAGACTATATAAAGTCGTAGCTTTACTTTCATCTTACACCATGAGTACAGAGACTAGAACCTTTTGGTCTTAGAATTGACACAGTGGCTCACATATATACTTCTCCAACTTCTGATTTGGGCTCAACATATTGTTTGTATGACACTACATCATGACCAGGTACTTGAAACACGCCACAAGAATGTTTCTCTTACAGGAAGTAAGTATGGAGGCTGGAGAATACATGTACTTGTTCTCACATGTCAATCTGTTTCTTTACAAGGAAGACTCATTCAAAGGATGTCTGAATAGATTCTGCTGTGGATCTACAGATCTGGATCATGTACTTTCTAAAAGACATATTTGTGTGACAATAGAATCTGATTTTTAAGAGGGACTGGACCTTCTTGTCCATGACATCAAACAAAGACTGTGGAAACAATACTATTGCTTGAGTGTATGATTCTTGAATGCTAATTTTTAATGTTTTTTTTCTTCCTCCTTCCTTCCTTCCTTCCTTCCTTCCTTCCTTCCTTCCTTCCTTCCTTCCTTCTTCCTATCTTACTTTCTTCCTCTTCTTAAGGGATTGGGAATAACATATTGTATTAGTTTCTGATTGATGAAGCAAGGTTCCACAAGCAGGGTGACTTAACATAACAGAAATTTATTCTTCACTTCTCTAAAACTAAACATGAGAAATCACTTGTCAGTTGGTCCATGTTGCCACAAAGCCTCCAGGGGAGAATTTGTTTTAGGCCCTTTCCTTAGCTCGCAAGTCTTGGCTTGTAGATGCATCATTCCAATCTCTGTATCTCTGATCACATAGTGTGTTCCCTGTAAATTTTCTTTCTGTATCATTTATCTTCTTATACAGAAATCGATGACATTGGATTAGAGCCTAATATCCTGATCCTAACTTGATTGTGTCTGCAAAAACTCTATTTTCTCTTTGAACAACTTTACAGCCACAGCTATCGGGACTTAACACTTCAACATTTGGCTTTGCAGTACACATTCAGCACCTGACACTGAAAG
This sequence comes from Peromyscus aztecus, assembly GCA_902168405.1. Classification (NCBI taxonomy): domain Eukaryota; kingdom Metazoa; phylum Chordata; class Mammalia; order Rodentia; family Cricetidae; genus Peromyscus; species Peromyscus aztecus. The sequence goes on along the minus strand of CABHPQ010154074.1, from coordinate 49,622 downwards.
ACTGAAGGGAATCCTAGAACTACAGAATGAAGAAAATGACCCCATGAAGGTCCTTTTTGAAAATTCAGATGTTAGACAACAGTGTACCGTGTTGTCAGAGCACTTGCCATGAGAAAAAATACTCATGTTTTTAGTTTGTTTCTTTCCTCAAAATTTAAATTTTTATGAGTGACAGTGAGATTGCCTTCCCTAGACAGGAGAAAGTAGAAACTGACAAACAGCTTTGATCATTATCTCACCAAACATTTATGCAATAGTAAAAGGAGAGATCCAAAAGGAAAATATAAGTGTGTAAGCAGAAGAAACAGGACATTGTGGAAGAGGGAAAATGTGTGATGCATGGATAAGTCAGTTGTGATATTTTTATTATTATATTTGCAGTGCAAAGGATTGAAACCAAGACTTTGTATGTGATGATAAATGTTCCCCAGTATGACTACATCCCTAGATTGGCTAAGCCATGCCCCCCCCATGTGTCCCACCTCATTTCAACTGATCCCTAGCCCTCCTCCACTGGGCATGAGAAAGTGAGATGATCTTTTTTCTTTTGGAACAGCCAGAATATGAGGCTCTTTAGGAGACACATGAGTACTGCAGCAGACAGAAAGGCTCTCACAGTATATAATAAGACTTCATAGCAGGCATGAACAAACTCCTTATTCCAAGGAGCGGCAACCAAACATCAGCTATATTCAGATATTGCCCAATGAATGGATGGATGGATGAACAGTGATTGTGTAGCCCAGATGGTAAATTGTGTTCACTTCTTGTACGTTTATAAACAAAACTTAGGGAGTAATATTCACATGCAGATAAAAGCATCTTTTACCTGCAGTGTAAACTGCATTACAGTTAACAATTGAAAATTTGATGGCCATTTTTTTTTTTTGAGACAGGGTTTCTCTGTGTAGTTTTGGTACCTTTCCTGGATCTCACTCTGTAGACCAGGCTGGCCTTGAACTCACAGAGATCCACCTGGCTCTGCCTCTTGAGTGCTGGGATTAAAGGTGTGTACCACTGCCCGGCCTGATGGCCATCTTTAAGCAAATCTTACCTATGTAGTACCAAATTCCTAATACTATTCACTTATTGAACACTCTTGTGGACAAGGCATTGGGTGTGTATTTAGAATGCATACTGAACTAAGTCAAAATTTCTGCCATTTAAAAGTATGTAAACTATTTAGAGTTGAAAAAAAGAGGCATAAGCTTTAATTTGGGGCAGATAGAAACAGCCATTGTAATTTTGAGTAACACTGAAAGAAAACAGAAATGTTTATTTTTCTTGAGTGGTAAACAAGGAAATCTTCACTGTTCAAATAAAGTTTTAAAATATGGTATTGAATTTATTAATGAGATCTGGTTTTGTTGTCTTGTTTTGTTCCTGGTGAAAGAGTGATCTTGGAGGAAGAAAGCATTTATGCAATTGTAGGAAATAGGTATTGGAAAAAAGAAAGCAGCTGTCGGACCTTGCTCTTTGATCCTCTGTCATTTTCTTTGTATAAACTGGAATTTATCTCACCATTGACTGACATGTTCCTCAAAGTCAACTAGAAGGGTTTTTTTTGTTTTTTGTTTTTTTTTTAGTTTAAAGTGCTACCACTTAACTATCCACAAGCTCATCAGAGGGGAAAGAATGTGAAGGTCAAAGATGGTATGAGACATCATGTAAATACAAAGCCTTGATCCATATATTGGAAAAGAAAATTAAAATGATGTTTGTGGTGGCTATTGACATACAATAGCTTTGCAAGGACAAGAAGGGACAGTTGCTTTGTGTCCATCTGTTGCCCTGGGTTGATATGCATCTTTGTGGTGAATGTTTGCATGCTTTATTGAGCTATGTTTCTCAACATTTTGTTTTCATAAAATAATACCAAGAAAGTGGTTGAAAATTTTAATTTAGCTTGTATGAGCACTTATTTCCTTGAACTATTTGTCAATATATATTTCAGCAACAAATATAGTGAAAATCAAAGGATGAGGAGAAAACATAGTTGAGTTTGTGTCGAAGGGTAGTTAGGTTGATATATGACAGCATTGTGAAAAGTAAATAGCTAAGCCACTTTAGTTACAAAGCCCAAAGCTTTTGCCTTATAAATTCCCTTGTGTTTAGTTAGGAGTTCACATATTTTCGAAGGCACTCCTGTATAAATTAGAATGCTCTCCAGATGTTTTGGCACTGTAAATAGCCAGGATAAAATTTCACTTTTAATGAAATTTTATTTCAGTCTTTCCTGTCTTCTTAAATGACGAAGAACTCATCTGACTTTGTAATGAATGTTCAACTCTTCTAACACCAGTTTGCCCATTTTTTGTGCCTCTGTATCTCCCTGTGAATTCTTGGTGAGTTTAGATGTGTTTAGGCGTGGAGAAGCTAGGTGATTTAAGAATAGAGAAACTTAGAATCAGTGAGACAGAGACACTCTGGGTAGAATATAAAATTCTCTGTGTCAAGGTCCTTACAGAACACTGAAGGCTTGGAGGCTAGAAACAAAGCATGAATAAATACGGAAGCCGCTGAACAGAATAAATAACCTGGCACTACAGGCTTAGAATCCATGACTTTGAGTCAGTTGTAATTCCCATGTCATTTTCCTGGTGCTCAGAATAGAAAAAATATAAGGAGAACTGACTTCACGGGTCTCTTGGAACTCAGCTTCAGGATTAATTGTATCAGAATTACTTTTGCTTTGTAAACTTACATTTATATGAATTTTTTTCTTCTACTGTTCTGCCATTAAATTACAAAACCCTTGAACCTAAGATAAGATGGAGTAAAGAGTTATATAGATTCTCCCTTTTGAAATCTTAGTGTATCCAATATTTATAAAATTTTGCCGTGTCAAATAATGAAGGAACGCTATTCTGAGATTTTTAGATTTTATGATCAGACTCTCATTCCCCCAGTCCGCATGGTAGATTAGGCACCATACTCTTTACATGTCTCTTTACACGTACAATAGTTAAGCAATCCAGAGAACAGCACTGACCGATTAAGCAGCTTTACTTCCTTCCTTATTAATAAATATATTAGCTTCTACATTACAATCTCTGGAGACTGATTCTAAGCCTCATGATTTTTCTTTATAGAAAATTCATTCTTTATGTGTGTGAACATGAAACACTTACGCAAAGGCAAGAGTCAAAAGTATTGGACAGTAGTCTGATGTTCATGTTTAAGGGCTTTTCTGGGGCATGGAGCTTCCTGGGATAGCCATTGACTTGATAACTGACACTCATGGAACAAAGTAAATAAATAAGTAGCTGGTAAGGTATGGAGTGACTACACAAGGAAGTATGACTTAGGATCCCTTTTCTTCTAAATAATAAAAATTGGCTTTTGACTTTAGAAGACCCAACCTATAGAATTGTGTTTTGACTCATGCAAATATAGAAATTAATCATTAATAATAATAACTTCTATTATAATATGATTTAGCAAATATTACCCAGCATATAAACTTCTAGGCCCTGACATAAATATTACTGTATTGACTGTACAAATGTCACACCAAGTAAACCTAAGGATAGCAGATTTCCTAGAATCATACCCTTTTGTAGTCCCACAGTATGGTATAGTTTAGATTAATGAGCACATATTAAAATTGATGCAATCATGGTAAATGCGAGCTTTTACCAAAAATAAAATGGCTCTTTTGATAGGTTAAATCATGTAATGAGCTTAGAAAAATTCCTCCTGGTTTTGCTCCTCGAACGTCACTGTTAAAGTGCATGAAACTGCCACTGTTTAAAGTCACTAACTACTCAAGCAGACTGTGTTGAAGGATCATAGCTTTAAGACATTTTTTAATTCTTCCATCAATTCCATTATTTAATTTGAATTTATGGATTTCAAAAGGAGGTTTTGAAAAACAGATTGTAAAAAAAAGCTTCAAATCATCAGGCCTTTTGAAATACACTTGGTTTTTACTATATTGCAACTTCATTTGCTTCATGCATTGAACTGCTATTTTGTTAAATCTTGCATTTGAAATGTAATTGCCTATTCAGTAATTCCAAGCATTAGTCAGACTTCTTCAATGACATAAATATTGATTCACTTTTGCATTGACTGATAAAAAGAGTTTCTATAACTGAAGGATGCAAAAAAAAAAAAAAAACAGGAAAGAAAGAAGGAAAATGAAAGAAAAAAATACTATTGAGAAGCCTGTTCAAGAGGTTTTCATTTGGGAAAAAGATGCTTATAATTTTTTAATATGTCAATTTACTACAAACAATACATTTGAATTGTTTAGGCAAAATCTAGAAAGATTCTTTTTGGGAGACTGTTTGTTTGTATTTGTTTACTTATTAGTTCAGGAAATTCAGCCCAGGGCTTTGCACAGCTAGACAAGTACTGTACCACAGAACCATATCTCTAACTCATTGCTAAACCATGCCAAATTCAATCTGTAATAAGAGTTTTTGTGCATTTGGTAACAATAACACCTGAATAAATGGTTATCAAACTGACAGATAAAATAAAGGTAGATTTATGATTTTCTTATATGAGCAAGTTTGCAGATTGCAACATCTCTGGCTTTACTGACCACATCGTACCATCTACCCATTTGGGACACTCAAAAATGTCTCCAGGCATTACCACATATCCACTATGGGGTGAGAATTGGCATTTGATAACTATTACATTGTTAAATACCATACCTTCTATAATTTTAAGCATATTGTATTTTAAAGTTATGTTAGCTATCTGCATCACCCATGTCTGTACTAGAAAGGAATTAGCTTTTCCAAACAGGAAAAGGAACATATGACAATGAACTACAAAAACAATTAAAAGGTTAGGCCCCACACTTTGTCCCCTAACTCTGTCAAGTTTAGAAGGTGAGTCAGTATTGTACTTGACTTCTGCCTCCATTATCATGTATTATACCTTATTTGCACGTATTTACCAATGGCTCAGGACTTCATGAACTTGACTCACTGTGGGTCAGACTACCACGCTTCTGAATTGTTCTTAAACAAATTCTCCATTGCATTAGGCACGAATAAGCTTTTCTTTAACGTCAGACACGCCTATCATCGTATGGCTCCTCATTTTCTTCTGGAACATGTAAGACATAGAAAAGCCAAAGCAGCATTTCTGTATGATCCAGCTTCTATACTTATACTCTGCCTTCCTCGTAGTGGATTCCACACTTGTTTCCAATCATTTTGATTCACTCAGTTTGGGGAGCTGGGGAGAAAAGTTAAAGGATATTTGAGTTGTTTATGTTAGCCATAAAACAGAATGATCTGAATTTAAAAAAAAAAAAGCAATATTAATAGCAGTGGCCTCTAAATTTAAGTCCCAGGAGGGGCTCTTTTGGCTCAGCTTTGTAGTTTGTCTGAAACAACTGTCAGATGCTATCTCAGAGCAACCAACTTAGAATCTCGGGTGTGTCCTAGTAATCTGCTTTGGCTTGTCCTCCAGGTAAGTCTGATAAACACAGCAGTATACACACTTCATTTTGAGGAATTTTGTGTGGTTTATCCACAAAATGGGATGTGCCTTTTTCTATTTTTGCTCTAGCTGTCAGTGTGGTGACAGGGCTGCCAATCCAGAGCTTCAAGCAATTGACTAAAGTCAAAGAGTATAGTAAGATCATCTCCTAAGCTCATATACCACACCTCCCTTCATCCTTTCCTTTTTCTCTTTTCTTTTAGTCTCCTTTATTTTTCTTGTTTCTCTGCTTACAAGAGGCTAAAAATCCTTTTTCCCTTACCACCATAAATTGGCAGTAATTGACAGCCTGACAGGGAGCTGGGCTATAATTCCAAGTTTGAAGGAGCCAGGGACATGAACTCCTGTTTCACTTTTTAAGATGGATGTTAGATCAGGAGCAAGGAACACTGGGGTAAAGAGTTCCCTGGAAATGCAGACTGAAGGCTCTTGCCTGTACCCTTTGCTTTCTGGACACTGAGTTCAGGATAAGGGCTGCCAAATGAATATACCTCTCACTAGCATTACAGTCATTTTTCTTTTTAACCTACACCTGAATGACCCAGAAAGGGTCACGTCCAATGACAAATTTACCTGCGCTGGCTGAAAAACTCCAAATGTTCTCTTTACCCCAGCGGAACAGTACAAGTGACTCTCAGCCAAGCTAATGCTCCATTTAGCAAAAGGAAAATAATAGCGTCATCTTCACAATTACAAGCTGTTTCAGGGCACCAAGATGTCAGCAGTAGTCATTGCTTGCATACAGCTTCTAATTCCATCAGATGCCAATCCATGCTTTGTCCTGTCAACAAAAGCTTCTTCAACATCTATCATGTCTGAGATTACCAAATACAAAATTAGATAACATGGTCCTTGGCATCAAGGTACTGGTGAGGTTGTCAAGAAAACCATAAGCCAGTAGTTTTTTATGAGCCTAATGTCACAGCCAAGCATGTGTGATGTATTAAAATAAACTTACCTTTAGATTTTTAAAGACAGAATATATGATATTTAATGTTTTAACCTTAAAATCATTCTCTTGATATAGTTGCTAAGTTGTACATATTTCCTAACTGGAGCTCAAAAAATACAGAAAAAGAGAAGTGTATGGACTTCACGTTAAAGGCTACTTTTCATCACCCTTTATATATCCTTTCCTACTATATCACTTAACCCTTCTGAAACACACAAAAATCTTGATCCTTTTTCTGACATTTTATTTTCAAGTATTAGAGCAGTAGAAGCATTTTCATGTTTGAAGTCATGTGACATGTTTTGTAGGCATTTCAGGAACACTAAGGAAGCACCTACCAGGGAAATGTTACTGTAGATTGAGGGCTGTGGAGGAGCCTGAAGAGAAGGGAAATTAGAATAGAGTCTGGATCATTTCACATAGAAAAGCATCAAAACTCTTTTTAAAGAGTTGTAATTAAAGTGTTAGGAGTGGGTATTTGATAGCATATTTTCCCTTCATTCTGAAAAAAAATAATAAATTAGGAATACCAATAAGACTTTTAAAGAAATAGTTCATACATAATATTATATTTATAGATCATTCTGCTAGACTCTGACTTGAAAAACATAGATGAACATAAAAAACAAATAAACAAACCCCAAAGAAATGAGATTCAAGTTCTAGGGAGCAATGCACTTCTCTTAAATTCACCATTGCTACCTCTGAAAGACTGGTCGTTTCTCACTGTTACCTTTCAGAATAAAGGAATGGCACACACTAGATCAGTGTTTTTCAACCTTCCTAATGATGCAACTCTTTAATACAGTTCTTCATGTTTTGGTGATCCCCAACCAGAAAACTGATTTTGTTGCTACTTTACAACTGTAATTTTGCTATTGTTACAAATCATAATATAAATATCAGATATGCAGGGTATCTGATATGTGACCCCTGTTAAAGGGTCTTTCAACCCCAAAGGGGTCTTAACCCGCAGTTTGAGAACCACTTCTCTAGGTGGTCCAGCCCAGGCACAAGGATCTTCCTTTACATGTTTTTCTTACTCTCTGCTTATAACTCTGCCTTGTTAATTGTACCACAAACCACAACTCAAGCTACACCATCCTAGTAAAAGATAAGATCACTTCTCCTCATATCACATGCTAAAATATGCTAATCCCTTTTCTCATTTCCATTTTTGCCTCAATAGTTTGTTCTTTACACAGAATGTAGAACAATTGTTTAAAGAAGAAAAAAAAGAATTCTACTTCTTAAAACACATTTGTGGCTTTCTATTGCTCTTAGAATAAAATTCAAACAGTAGCACTTAAGGCAATGACGACTACTACACCTAGATTACATAGGAAAGAACCAAATTCAATTTTGTTGAGAACATATGATTGGCAGGTGGCTGAGCCCAGCCAGGGTAAATGTACATAATTAATCGGCTGCATATTTCCTGCCCTCCTGTGTGCTGTGTTTATAGCATTACTGCACAGACATGACAAGGCACATAAAACTAATTATGAGATAATCATGCCAAGAGCTGTCAGATAAAAGTATTAATAATGATCCTCACAAGATGAGCAACTCAAATTTGCCAAGCACACATACTGCAGAACTGTAGACTCAAGGCATCATACAATGTTGCATTTGATTTTCATAGAAAAGCTCATTCAGTTTCTCTGAACAGAGTAATATTGAAACATAAGTGAGAAACTTATGGAATTAAAAATCCTGCATTCAGGGTATATATTCTCTTGATGTGTGATTTGGAGAGAATTGAATAATTATAAGCCCTACATTTTCATATTCTTGGTTTGCTAATATTTGGCCTATGTAACTTTACTGAATATAAGAACAACAATATTATGAAATATAAGGTATTAAAACAGTGAATGTAGCATTATAGATATGCTAGATAAATACATAGATAAATGATGATGTATTAAGTATACTTAATAACTTGGATTTTAGTTAATTTATGTCATTGGCTATTTCAATGATTCTCTTAAAATTGTTAAAAAGAAAAGCCTTTTAGAGATATGAAATATTGTGTTGGTTGAATGACATGTATTTTGTTCTCTTCAATATTATTCATTTTATTAAAGCATTTCAAGGGGACAGTTTAGCTGAATTCAATTTATTTGTAATTCATTTCCATCAGAGCTCAATCAGAGAAGCAAAAGCACTAAGAGATCAAGATATAAGTAGATATAAATAGAACATTGGATGGATGGATAGATAGATTGTTGACAGGTAAGGAGAATTTGACCTTTTGTAATTGTGGTGTAATGTAGTCTCTCCAAGATTCTGGTTTTTGCTTCTCATCTTGAAACCTGATGTCTACAGTGAAGGCACATGAGTAGTAAGGATATAAAAGAGTGAAGAGCAAAGCAATCTAGAACTCATATGCCTAAGCTTCAGCCATAGGATAATTGATGGTAATGCTTTCCACTCCATTGACACTTAACATGATAATATGTGGGCCTGAAAGAAGGTGAATCCTTCCCATGAAAGCAAACAAAAGTGCTGGGTTCAAAAGTCAGAGAAATTGAAGGGCTATTTGAGGGGCTTCATTAGGTGTAGGTCTACTTAGGTACCTCATACCAGTAATGTAATTATACCAATAACACATATAAGGCACAAACCAGTTATTGCTTAATCTGCCACTTTCAAATCATGTAGAGGGATCTATCTTAGCCGCCTAAGGGGAGATATTTAAAGAAGAGGGTTATGGGTAATGCATTTCAGCATTGCTAAATTTTAACAACACCAAGAACTCATTTGTACCTTGCACACATAAAACTCTAAATATCTCTAGAAATAAGCTTACTTCCTCCTGATCTAATAGCAAGTCCCTTATATGTCTGTAGTGATACTTCTCTTTTAGCTAGTGAAACTAATTAGATACCTTAATTTATTTAAGATACTATTTATTATTTAAATAAGATATATTTATTATTTAAACCTATGCATTATGTTTGATAAGGGGAAAAGAGGCAGGAATATAACCAACATTTTTGTTAATGTATATATAAACAAAATATATAATGAATATAAAGTGTTAGAGTCCTTATTTCACCAACTGATCACACAATGTTCATTTGTATTTATAGCTACATTCTTTCTCTATTAATGTCATGTTCTCTTTCCCTCCAACTAGTACCTCAGTAGGTTACACAAATCTTTCAATCTATTTTAATTATAGGAACTTTGAAAATTTAGATACATTCCAGAATAATCTCTTCATGAAGACACACTCCTCTTACCTGCACCGTGTAGTAGTTGTCTAACTGCTCCTTGATGGTCAAGGTCAACCACTCCAGCAAGTTCTATCTATATTCAGAGATATAAACCCAAAGTTGGAGAACATTGCCCCAACCTTCAATGTAGAAAGACACAGTAGGGGCCACATCTATGACTTGAAAAATCCATTAAACTATTCCATCACGCTGGCTTCCCTAGTACAAATGGGGACCTAAGAACAGTAAGTTACGTGAGTACAGATGCATCGCTATGCTTTATTTTATGTGAAATAAAATTCTTATTGAAAAAAGGAATACTATTCAAGAGTAAAATATTCTATAAACGCATACACAGAGGTGCATTCCAAGTACCAAGGCAAATCCATATTCAGAATTTTATCTATGCAAATAAAAACAAAATGTTGTTAATCCATGAATGAAGTGGCCCATTATAATCAGTCTGGCAAGAGGTCACTGTCTGATATCTTAGAGAATAATGTATGTTTTTTTTTGTTTCTAACAACAACAACAACAAAATGGCATAAGCTTGTTAGTCTTAAATGGTTAGCAATGCATGTTGCTGACCCACACATAAACTTTACTTCTACTGTAATGGCTACTTAGATAAAGGATCCAGGGTGTAATAGCATGCATGGCTAGGGAGAGAGTCAGGAGAAAAAATCACAGGTTCTCACTGGAAACCTGCATGACTAAACTGTGTGCTTCATATGCCTCTGACAGTCTCGGAATGGGAGCTCTAGAGAAGCAGAAGTTTTTATCATGATGTTCATACACACACTTGACCTGAGTGTCAAGCAAGCTCCAGGACAATCTAAGACAAGACGGAGTAGTTCTAGGCTGAGCTCTAGTCTCTCATGTGAGGTCAACAAACAGGTCAATGGTCATGTCCCCTTTGGCCTTGAAGTCCCATAGAATGATCTTTTCAATGTCTATCTTAACCAGAAGCATACAACAATAAGAATTCTTTTTACCTAGCTTCTTTTGGGTTGTGGATTGTAGCCTAGTTATCCTTTGCTTTGTGTCTAGTATCCATTTAAGAGTGAGTGCATACCATGTTTGTCTTTCTGGGTCTGGGTTACCTCACTCAAGATGATTCTTTCTAGTTCCATCCATTTGCCTACAAATATCATGATATCATTATTTTTTTACCACTGAGTAATACTCCATTGTGTAAACATATCACATTTTCCTTATCCATTCTTTGGTTGAGGGATATCTAGGTTGTTTCCAGGTTCTAACTATTATGAATAATGCTGCTATGAACACGGATGAGCAAGTGACCTTGTGGTATGATTGAGCATCATTTGGACATACATGGAGGGCCCCAGGAAGTGAAAATAGATAAATGCCCTGGGTAAACGGTGAGGGGGGTAAAAGGGAAGGGATGAGGGATAGGAACAGGAAGGGCTAAGATGGCTAAGTGGAGGAAGGAATGGAGAGGGAGAGCAATGAAAAAGATATTTTGATAGAGGGAACTATTATGGGGTTCGGGAGAAACCTGGTGCTAGGGAAATCCCCAGGAATCTACAAGGATGACACCAACTAAGACTCCTAGCAATAATGGAGAGGGTGCCTGAACTTACCTTCCCCTGTTATCAGATTGGTGACTACCCTAATTGTCATAGAACCTACATCCATTAACTGGTAGAAGCAGATGCAGTGATCCATAACCAAGCACTGGGCTGAACTCCTAGATTTCAGTTGAAGAGAGGGAGTAGGGGTCACAGGAACAAGCGAGGTCAAGATTTTGATGAGGAAAACCACAGAGACAGCTGACCCAAGCTGGTGGGAGCTCATTGACTCTGGCCTGTCAGCTGGGGAGCATGCATTAAACTGGACTAGGCCCTCTGAATATGGGTGACAGTTGTGTGGCTAGATCTATTTGGGGAGACCCTGGTAGTAGGACCAGGACTTATCTGAGATGTATAAAGTGGCTTTTTGGAACACATTCCCTAGGGTGGGATACCTTGCTCAGCCTTGACACAGGAGGGAGGGTGTAGATGTAACCAACCGTCGTATAAATAAGAAACACAGAACCAATGCAAAGAAGAAAGCCAAGAGGTCAGAGCTAAGAGCCAAAACCTTACCCTTCCTCCTCCTGCAGTGGTCCTACCTCTCCGAAGGAGTCAGGCTTTCTGGGTTAAAGTCTTTTTATAGAGTCTCTGTTCTGCCTTCTCATTGGTTGTAAACCCAACCACAGGACTGCCTCATTACGGCCTATCTGTATAGACCTCCAGGTGTTCTATGGTTGGTAATGAGATTAAAGGCATGTGTATCCAATGCTGGCTGTATCCCTGAACACACAGAGACTTACCTAGCTCTGTCTACCAAGTGCTATGATCACAAACTGTACACCACCACTGCCCTGCTTTCCTATGGCTTGCTAATAGCTCTGACCCCCAGGCAACTTTATTTATTATACAAATAACATTTTAATACAAAAGAAAATATCACCATAGGAGGGGCTTGGTCCTGCCTCAACGTATTATGCCAGATTTGTTGACTGCCCAAGGGAGGACCAATCCTCTCTGAAGAATGGATCAGGAATGGGATTGAGGGAGGTGGGGTGTGGGAGAAGGAGAGGGAGGAGGAACTGGGATTATTATGCAAAATGTAAAAAAAAACTTTTTTAAAAAAATAAATAAATTTATTAAGATAAACAGGAAAATTCTAGGCAATCCAGATAATTTGGACTAGCCAAGTTACAAATTGTCACAAAACTCTTTTAGAATTTAGAGAAAGCTTGGGTAATTATATAATTGTTGCCATCATGTATATTTATGAATGAAATATATATGTATATATTTCGTTATGCATAGGTATAAATTAAATAAATATGTATACATTATTTTTATTTTATTTAAAATTTAATTACATCATTCTCCCCCATATCTTTCTTCCTTCCCTTCCAGTGTCAATCCACCCATCTTCTCCCTCCAAAATTCATGGCCTTCTCTTCTTTAACCAATGTAGTTAGAGATACATGTAAATGAATAAACATATAAATTCAACCTGCTGAGTCAGTTCAGTATTGCCTACATGTATATGTTTCCAGGGCTGACAATTTGGTATTGTATATCTAATAGGAGGGCTAATTCCTGAATAAAACTACTTCCCCCACTCTCAGCCATTGTTAGTTATTTGTAGTTTTTCATCTAGGATGGAGCTTCATAAGATTTCCCCTCTCTGCATTGGGAAATCAACCACTGATAGAATTGTTAAGGTTGTCTTTAGGCAGCCATGTTCTTGAAATTTTTGATTTAGCAAACTGTGGTTACTATGGATATACTATAAAGAGCTCAGTATTATAAACTTGGAAATGAGTAGTTTGTACTATAGTTCAATCAACACATAGACACATGACTTATATTAGCTATTTATTGTTACACAGCATTCATCATCTCTTACAGCCATAAAATAAAACAGATACACTAAATTACATTTGAGAGGTTCATTATGCAATGAGTAATATACAGACTTTTTAGTTGGCCAAGTATCTAATCTTACTACCTGTGTGATCTAGGGTGGCATTTTCCTTTTCAGTAAGAAGAGATATAGGGGTATTCTAAGAATTGTATAAGTTACAAATTTGCCTCTACTCTAAGTTTTATCAGCCTATGTCTTGTAGAAATGCAAAGTCCTACTGATTGCCTGAAAAATGCATTCCTGACTTAGGAATGAAACGGAAATTGCCACAAGTTTGTGTAAATTCACTTTTTCCATTTGTAAATGAAGGACTATCCCTACATTTTGATGCTGATGGTATTAATAAGAATACCTTGAATACCTATAATGAAGTAGGCATGGTATAAATATGTAAATGAAGCAATTATATAGTAGCCTTAGTGGTAGTGAGTATATCATGGTATGGAGGATTATTAATGCTATAAAATTGCTTACTTGAAGCCTCCTGTTTAATAATAGCTCCCTCAAAGTATGTTTAAAACAATTTAAATCATTAATTCTGAGATGTATTTGGGAAACTCCCAAATGTGTTTTTTTTTTAAGACAGATGCTAATAGAATGTTAGCTTTACTTCTATTCTCTTCACTGTTTTAAGGAATACAAATATCATATGAGATTGTAGTATGATGCCTACTCACTCATTCCATCCTTTCTATGGAACTGTCTATTTTTCTTGCTCATGAACTTATTATGCTGTAACATGAATCTTAAAAGGCTTTATAATTAAAAATAAACCAGAGGCAGATATTGGGTTGAAAGCTGAAAGATCAGAGAAGCAGAACAGCCAGCCACTAGCTTACCTAAAGACAGCTTTTGTAAGAAATCAGTGGAGGTTTCTTTTGGGCCCTGTATAACTTTTGTAAATGACTCAATTTTCTTTCCTACTCTCTAAATTCTGCCCCAAGCACTCAAAGCTGCCATTTGGCATAAAATTAGGGTGTAGTCATCATATAAAGATGGTCTTTGTATATCAGCATAATTGCCATCTCTAAGAAGTTGATCTTGGGAAATTTCCATACCTCTAGCCCTCCATCACTGTTCAATGATCTTAGCCTCATCTTTCCACCATGTCCTCTATTGTAACTGGGGAGCAGCCTCTACACCTGCTGTATCCAAATCTTTCCACTCTTGAGGGAACATTCTATTACCAATTGACCATGAGTTTAACATTTGCT